>CABHPP010119677.1:0-49633 GCA_902168425.1 Peromyscus attwateri
AAGCCAGAGCCTGGCCAAATAAATGTGGGCTGACCCAGAACCCCTGGAGTAGGATGGTCCAAGTGAATTGGGTCCAGGGGAATAGAAAAGAAGGCATCCTTGAGGTATAGGATGGAGAAAAGAGAGGGCTCTGAGAGAGTGGTGGAGAGGAGAGCATAGGGGTAGGGCACTATGGGGTGAAGGGGAACCCCTGCTAAGTTGGTAAGTCAGAGATCCTGAACCAAGTGGTAGGTTCCATCGGTTTTTTAAACTATGAGTATGAGGGCATTAAAGGGAGGAAGAAATGGTGTTGTGGAAAATTCTTTCTTAAGAAGCCAGAGATAAGAAAGAGGCTTAAGTCTCCTGAGGCTTCAGAGAGAGAGTGGGTACTGAGCCTGGGTTATATATTTGGTGGGGTTTTAGTTGAATGATGAGGGGTGGTGGTGTTTGACTCTAGAGGGTTTTTTGGTGTCCCATGCCCAGGGATCTACCTAAGAGGCCAGGTAAGGGGAAAGGTGTGTTAGGCTGTGTGGTTTGGAGGAGAAGGAGGAGGGATATGGCTCGAGAACCTGGAGTCAAGTAGATGGGGGGAGCAAAAGAAATAGAGGCTCCCCTCCCCATCACAAGGAGGTCCCTTCCCAGCAAGGGGATGGGACAGGCTGGTGCCATTAGGAAGGAGTGGGTCAATGGAACACCCCTAAAGACACACCTAGTGGTGGGGTCTGGCGAGCCTGGTAAGGCTGCCTCCCTATTCTGACAAGAGAAACAAGAAGGAGAAGTGGGTCCCCAGAGCTTCATCAGGACAAAAATGTGGCCCCAGTATCCAGAAGGATGGAGATAGATCTCCCTGATACTGTGATGACTACCCAAGGCTCCCTGTCAGAGATGGTGGTGGTCAGGCCAAGTGAGGTCAACCCCCTCAATCAGGTCAGACCAAGGAGGTCAGCTGAAGGGTGATCTAGGCTTGATGCCTCATGCCACAAGGAACATGAGGGTAATCAACACTTCAATGTCCTTCTTGATGGCACCTTGGACATGGTCCATGTCTTAGGGTTTCTGTTGCTGTGAAGAGACACCATGACTATGACAACTCTTATAAAGGAAATTGGGGTGTTTTACATTTGCAGAGGTTCAGTCCATTATCATGGTGTGACATGGTGGTGTGCAGGCAGACATGGTGCAGGAGAAGTAGCTGAGTGTCCTACATCTTGACTTGCAGGCAACAGGAAGTGGTCTGAAACACTGGGTGTGACTTGAGCATATGTGAGACCTCAAAGCCTGCCACCAAAGTGACACACTTCCTCCAACAAGACCACACCTACTCCAACAGGCCACACTTCCCAATAGTGCCACTCCCTTTGGGGGACAATTTTTTTTAACTGCTAGAGTCTAGATGGTTTATAAGGGTTCAAACAGGCCCAGACCCAGTGACCTTCCTAACCACATTTGAAACAGGGACCTGGAGGTTCTCTTCCTTTGGGAGGCCGGGGAGCCTGGGCTTCTGCTATGGCTGGCTGAGAGGCCTTAGCCATCATTAGGTTTATTTGTTTTCGGGTTTTTTTTCATTTCTCCCATGATACACCTTGAAGGCCACAGCTAAGTCTTCCTCCTGTGGAGTCAGGGGTCCCCATTCTAGATGCCAGGGAAACTCTGGGAGGAGTAGATCATCGGAAGCTGCTTTCCATCTGGGTTCTCAGGATCCAGGTTGGTACATTGTAAGAAAGCCTTTGTGAGGTGGTTGAGGAATTAAGATGGCTTTTCATGTCTTTCCTGGATGACCTCTTGGACCTTTTTATAATTTACCACCTTAAGGGTAACCCTGTGGAGACCAGCCAGGAGGCAAGTTATTAATCGATTCCTAGCTAGGATGTCCCCTGAGGTATTTTAATCCCATTTCGGGTCCTGGTTGGGAACTGCCCTAGCCTCAACTGGGTGGATGTCATCATCCCCACTGTGATGATAAAGGACTACCATCTCATTAATGTTTTCCTTTATAAGAGTTGTCGTGGTCATAGTGTCTTTTCACAGCAACAGAAACCTTCACTAAGACAGAAGTTGGTACCAGGGACTGGGATATAGCTGTGATAGGCTGGATCATGTTTTTATTTGAAGGAATGTGGACCTTGGGACTATGGGTTAGAAAAACAGTTGAACACTTTAAGTGTTGTTTAATGGGCCATCCTAGTAGGAGCATGGAGGACAGTGGTGCTGAGTGTGATTTGAACTGTGGTTGTCTTGATCAAGAGGTTTCAGAGGAGAAGAATGTTAGTATGTGGCCTAGAGATCATTCTTGTGATATTTTGGTGAAGAATGTGGCTGCTTTTTGCCCTTATCTGAAGAGTCTCCCTGAGGCTAAAGTAAAGAGTTTTAGATTAATTCCATTGGCAGAGGAAATCTCAAAGCAGCCTAGTATAGACTCTGTCTGGTTATTAGTGTTAACTCTGATGAAAAGTTATAATGAAAAGGAGCAAACCAAGTTAATAAAAATACAAAATGTAGCCGGGCAGTGGTGGCACATGCCTTTAATCCCAGCACTCGGGAGGCAGAGGCAGGCAGATTTCTGTGAGTTTGAGGCCAGCCTGGGTTACAAAGTGAGTTCCAGGAAAGGCGCAAAGCTACACAGAGAAACCCTGTCCTGAAAAAAAAAAATTTAAAAAAGCAAAAACAAAAAGAAAAATGTACAGATTGAGAAAGGGGGCACCGGAAAGCAGAATAGCATTAAATCCTGTGTTCAAGGAGATAAACAGATCAAGAAATGGTGACCTAAAAGCAAGATAACCTCACCCAGCTAAGCTTCCAATTTATAAAAAGAATTAAAAAAAAGCTTAGAGCCAGGTGTGGTGGGGAAGAGCTTTAATCCCAGCACCAGGAAGGCAGAGGCTGGAAGATCTCTGAGTTGAGGCCTACTTGGTCTACAGAGTGAGTTCCAGAACAATGAAGCTCAGGCAGTGAGGGAAACCATGGAAAACAGAAAGTTGGTGAAGATGTAGTTGAACAAGGGGTCATGTTCCAGTTCCAGCAAGCAGCAGAGTTTGGTAGCTTCAGCCACATGGTTCTGGATTTAGAGTCAAGGATAGAAGAAAGGGGCTGTAGAATTTGCCTCCTCAACTAAGGCAAGCTGCTGAGGCCAGGCATGTGTCAGGGGTGTCCCTGAATGGAGGCCTAGAGAATTTTTTCACAATTTTGTCAAGTTGTGAAGGTGAATCCTGGATTACCTTGGAGACCCCAAGATGTTGGAGATGCCAGAGCCATGGGACACACCTGCTGAGGAGAGCTGACAGGGAGTGGAACCAGCCCAAGAGAGAGAAGTGTGCTGCAGTCAACAAAGCTGAGAGGAGTTGGAGATCTGAAGAGCACTTTGACATCAGACATGGAGATGCAGAGTTTGGAGCTTGCCCAGCTGGTTTTCAGTCTTGCTTTGGTCCAGTATTTCCTCACTATGCTCCCTTCCCTATGTTTTGGAATGGTAATGTATATCCTGTGCCATTATATGTTGGAAGTATGTGATAAGCTCTTTGATTTTGATTTTATAGGGGATTACAGTTAAGAGATTACGTGAATCTCAGAAGAAACTTTGGACTTTAGACTTTTAAATAAGGTTGAGACTGTTACAGACTATGGGGACTTTTGAAGTTGGACTGAATGCATTTTTGCATTATGATATGGCTACAGGCTTTTGGGGACCATGGACTGGAATGTGGTGGTTTGAAAGAAAATACCCCCCAAAAGGAGTGGCACTATTGGGAAGTGTGGCCTGTTGGAGTAGGTATGGTCTTATTGGAGGAAGTGTGCCACCGTGGTGTCGGGCTTTGAGGTCTCATATATGCTCCAAGTCAAGATGTAGGACACTCAGTTACTTCTCCTGCACCATGTCTGCCTGCACACCACCATGTCACACCGTGATGATAGTGGACTGAACCTCTGCAAATGTAACTCATCCCAATTTCCTTTATAAGAGTTGCCATAGTCATGGTGTCTCTTCACAGCAATAGACAGATAATACACTGGAATTCTTTAATAAAGGTGGAAGAATTGGCAGTATAGAACCCCAATCTTTTTTCTATTTGAGAGAGTTCAGTTAATGAGAAGGGGGTGTATGCGCTGACCAAGCCCTCCATCCTGGCAACCTCTTGCCCAGGGAGAGGTAAGGCTGTGTCAGTTGGATAGGGGAGGTGGAAGGGATTCAGTGGCAGAAAGGGAGTGGGCAGCGGGAGGGCCAGTGGACGCCTGTGGGCTGAAAGTGGGTGCCAGTGAGAGTCGATGTGGGCAACCTGTCGCTGAGGGAGAAAGGGAAACTGGAGGGGCTGGAAAAGGAAGGGAGCTGTGGGGTTTGGTCAGTGGGGGGAAACTCTTTAGCTGGATCAAAGGTAATGGAAGAATCATCTTGTTCAGACTTCACAGCTAAAAGGAGCTGAGTGGGGGAACAGTAAGTACAGAGACAAGGTTTGGAGTGGAGGCGAGAGAAAGCTTGAACATAGAGAATCTCTTTCCATTTTCCTAATCATTCACTGTATTTGTAAAGGTCCTGTATCATACTAGGATCTAGGGTGCCATTAGGGGGCCCTTTGTATTGATTATCTAAGGGATATTGAGGACAGATTTGATTGCAAAAGCAAATAAGTTTAGGGCCCTTCAGGTCAGTGTCAGGTGGAGAGGCTGGAGGTTTTCTAAGAGGCATTCCAAGGGGAATGGGAGGGTAGGGAAGACACGTACCCATGGATGGGGCAGGGCGGGGGGGGGGGGAGAAAATGTCACTGCAGTCTGTAGTTGTAGGTGACCCCAGAACTCAGGAAGGACAGAACAAGGACCAAGCCATTCGGTGGGTCGTCAGTACACTCAATGGGGGTCAGGGACTTAACCTGGCTAAGCCAGAGGAGAGACTTGTGCCTGGTACCAGGGCTTTCATAGATGCCAGGAGGTGAGGAGCAAAACCTAGCTCTACAGGGGGTCTCATCCACAGGAAATGGTTGGAGAACTGAGTCACAAAAGTCACAAGGGCCTAGAGGAACTGTGGGATTACAGGCAACTCTGAAGGGAAGATGGGAGAAGAGGGCAGGAAGAGGCCTAAGCCCTGTTGGGTTAAGGAAACTGCAGGATTGCAGCTCCAAGGGCAGAGGGGATGGGGTCTGGTGAAGAGGGCCAGTTGTAGCCTTAAAGACAGTGGCTGGGGGTACCTCTGTCTCCAGGAGTACCAGAGGGGTACCATACATTCAACAGTCACTTCCTTAGACTCAGGGAAATGTTTATACTGATCAAGGGGGAAACTTACCCAATTTCCACTGGTGGATAGGGTGAGTGATCAGTGAGCAGGAAGGTGAGTTGTTGCAGAATATTTGTTTACACTGTGAAGATGTGTCTTTGCCAAGGCACCTTCTGATTGGTTTAATAAAGAGCTAAATGTCCAATAGGTAGACAGGAAGAGGTTAAGCAGGATTTCCAGGGACAGAGAGAACTCTGGGAAGAAGAAAGGCAGAGTTACCAGCAAGACATGGAAGGAGAACAGGATGTACAGCAGGGAGATGAGATAAGGAACCATGTAGCAGAACATAGATTTAAAAATATGGGTTAATTTAGTTATAAGAGCTAGTTTAAAAAGCCTAAGCTAAGGCCAAGCTTTTATAATTAATAGGTCTCCATGTCATTATTTGCAGGCTGATGGTCCCAATGAGAAAGCACAAGCACAAGGAGTCTGTTGCAGGTGGACTGGCAATGAGGGTAAGGGTCCCAGAGCAGCGGAGGCCTCTGCAGGGAAGCACAGGCACCAGGAGAGCCGATCCAGGTTTCCGCACCAAATGTAAGCAGTATAGCTCAGGTGGAAAGGTATCCTGGCAGTTTGGAGTCAAGGAATACCACTAAGTCATACCACACAACAAATCTCATGTAAGAGATTTATTGGGATGGAAAAAATGAGGAGGGTGGCTGCCTCTGTTTGAGTGAGAAACAGCAGGGAACTGAGCAGAAGCCAGGGTTTATATAGCGTTTCTTGGGGAGGAGGGTGGAAATTACTGGGGTAAAGCTTTCCAGGGTGGGGATTGGTGGGATTTCAAACCCAGAGCTTGGGCTTTTTACTCTGTAGGGTAGGGGGCTGGGTCCAGCTGTTAGAGCAGTTAGAATTCTGGATATTGGATCATCTGGGCCATGGTATCATCGGAGACCTTTTAGGGGAATCTTGGCTGATCAAACCATATTAGCCTGGAAGCAATCCATAGGTTCTCATCTTCTGTGGAAACAAAAGCAGAACCTCTTTTCCAAAGCAACGTATCCTTAGACACAAATTTTGAAGTCAAGATAACTTAAAATTATACATTGGTTTAACTCAGTAGCCTTTACAATCAAATGTCTTTCTGCAGTTAAAAAATCCCATAGACGCCGGGCAGTGTTGGCGCACGCCTTTAATCCCAGCACTTGGGAGGTAGAGCCAGGTGGATCTCTGTGAGTTCAAGGCCAGCCTGGTCTACAGAGTGAGATCCAGGACAGGCACCAAAACTACACAGAGAAACCCTGTCTTGAACCCCTCCCCATCCCCCCGACAAAAAAATCTCAAAGACAATACAATCCAGATTCTCTGTGTAATATCCATCTTTACGTGGCTTATTTTTTATATTACCTTTACTGTCTCTTTAAAGACTTTGTTTTTTAAAACTATTTCATTTTACAACTGTCTATATTTATTTTCTTTTCTCTTCCAAGCCTACATACTTTTTTACATACATTGTAAACCATTTAAAGTCTTATTCATTTGAATCTGTCTTTTTGTGAATCTATTGCTTTAAACTGCAGTGGCTAGTACTGAAGTGGAAGCCTTGGCTGCTGACTCCGCCCACTTCAGCTTCCCAATTTACCACCAGCTCTGGGGGCCATGCACACCACCAATTCTTGGAAGCAGTGGGTCTACACCTCCATCAAAGCAGCATGTAGCCCAGAATCCATCTTTTTTGTCTGTACTAGCAAGAGCTAAATCCACCACACAGTGTGCTGCATGGCTTGGAGAAACCTCTGTAGCTCCAGCCTGCTCGCCATGAACCTGCTACAGCCAGGGGACATGTTGTTAGGATTCTGTACATGTGCAGCTCGGGGTCTTGTCTGGCGCCTTACATCATCAGCGGGTGACTGCGTCCCAGCCTTAAAGCTCTCTCTCTGTGTGCTTCTCTTCCTGTGTTTCCTCTCTCTGTCCCTGCTCTGTTCCCTCTGCAAGGCTTGGCTCCTCCCCCTGCCTTTCCCTGCATTAAAGCTCTAAAAACTAATATTGGGTTCTGCCATGGCCGTGACTCTTCCACTGACCACCAGCACAATTCATCTTTTCATTGGTGTCATGACTCGGATAGGAAATTCTGCACACTCTGCATCTGCAGCTGAATGCCAGAAGCCTACCTGAGTACCTGCGACTGCCTGGCAATCGCCAGATCTGCTTTTCCCAGCCGCTGGACCTGCCGCCTCGGCTCCCACTGCCGTGTCTCCACCGCACATGCAATTGGTGAGTCCTATTTCCCGAGGCTGCAGCCTGACCTATATTCCTCGCATGCTGGACCCCCTGGGGGTGGTCCTCAACACATTTTCTCTCCTGAGGAGGAGGTCAATGCTGTTGGGCCACCAGGTGGTCCATGTGCTGCCTACCTCCCAGCCCTTAATCCTCCCTTGACGACTCAGGGGGCGGGGTAAACTTGTGCTGATTCATAGATCCTTCCTCTACCTCAGGGAGGCTTGGGATAGTAGCCTAGGATCCTGGTTTGTTATTTTAACTATTTATTTTTTCTCTCTTGGCTGCAGCCATGGGATAAAGGGGTGGATACCAGTAAATTTGACCACATAACAGCTTTGCGGAAACTTCTTCCAGCAAATGGGCAAATGAAAAGAGTTACTTTAGTTACTTTATCCCCAAGCTTTCTGCTAAAACTCTGAACCCTTCTCACTCCCAATTTCTGATGTTTTCTCTGCCACATGCAACCACTTCTGTCTATCTGACTTCTGCTTTCTGCTTTCTGGCAGTGGGCAGGCTTTAACCCACCCCACCTCAACTCCTAAATGAGTGGGCGGGCTCTGTACTGTTGTGTGGGCTGCTTCTGCTGACCCTCACCCTAACTCACCTTAACTCCTCCCACTCATTCTAAAGCTGCCATGAGAGGCACAGATGGGTCTGGAATCGGGCTAAGATCCATGCAAATAAGTTTCTAATAGTCAGGATGGCTCTTGAGCCAGAGATCAGTTTATAGCCTGCCCTCAGGCAAGTCTTCCAAAAGCTGTCCTCAAGCCAGTAAATATCAAGGAAAAAAAAAATTTCAAGACATGGAGTAAAATCCGTCTCTTATTCCCCAGACCTCCCCGACTAAAACTTAACCATCTGGAGAGCAAGGCTCCTGACCCCACAGGCAAAAGAGTCATCTGTGGCACTCAAGGTGTGCCAGGGAAGAGATAAGCAAGCCCAAGAACAAAATTGCCAAATGCTGGCACTTGCTGACTCCCAAAAGCTGTTGGGTCCCTGTTTTAAGTGAAGAAAAAGGCCACGGGCTAGTGAGTACCCTGCCAGTCCATCAGTAGCCTTGTTGAAAGTGCCGCCTAGAAAGACAGCTGACTGCCCCCAGGCACCAAGGTGGCATGGGAACATCAAGCTAAGACCTCCAGCAGACCTAGGCTTGGCTACAGGCTTGCAGGGAACCCAGAATGCGGCAGGGAAGCAATCCATTTCTTTCCTTCTGGACACCAGAGCCACTGACCTGGTCCTGGGAGTTTTGGGATGTCACAACCTCTCCTCATTTCCCTATTGTCAGGGTAGGGAGGACAGCCTTACCCCCCTCACCAGACTTAATTGCACTTTCAGGGTTACTTAATAGGAAAAGATTTTCCAGCTAAGATAGGAGCTTTCATTTCATTGTTCCCTTCCATGTACCTCACTGCAAACCCACCCGCCTGTGCTTACAGGGCCCTGATCTCTGCCTTGTCCCTAATTCCAAAAAAATAAGTTCTCATGCACCACAAGCTTTTCTCTTCCCAGTTCCCTGTTCTAACTCACTGCTTAGCTAATGGTACAGGACCACCACAGAACTGGAGTCCAGAGATCATCAAGTAAGAAACTGTAACAGCTAAAGGTATTTACACCCCCAGACCCAAAAGTATCTGGGCTCTACAAAAACAGACTTTAATATAACCATCTATTACTGTTAAATTCTCTCAACAGTTGATCACCTGTGTCTCCTGGATGCTAAACTAGTAAAGGAAACAGGAGCCTTAAATAATCTGTCTCTGATAAAGCTTAAAAACATGTTCCAATCTCTCTGTCTCTCTCATTAACACTAACCAATATGAGCAGAGTACTAAACACCACAAATGGTCACCAATTTTCTCATGGCTGCTTCTTAACATGTTCAAATTTTTTCCCAAGCTCCAGAAACCAGCTTAAATCCATCTGGACAGGTCGGATCTACTTCAGGTTTTTCCTGTCTCACCAGCATCCTGTCAGACACAAAAGGAGCCAGAGTGCCAAGCCAAGAGGGATGGATGGCTCCAGAGTAACAGATGACAATGTACAGCCCATCATCCCCCTAAGAACCAAACAATGCCCACCAAGTAAGCTGGAAGCAGTTTTTCTGGGAGAAACAACGCCCCTATTCCTATTTACTTGGTTTTTATAATAAGAAAAAGTCTGGAATGTTAGGATTCTGTACATGTGCAGCTCGGGGTCTTGTCTGGCGCCTTACATCATCAGCGGGTGACTGTGTCCCAGCCTTAAAGCCGGACATGCACCCCCACGCTCTCTGTGCTTCTCTTCCTGTGTTTCCTCTCTCTGTCCCTGCTCTGTTCCCTCTGCCAGGCCTGGCTCCTCCCCTCTGCCTTTCCCTCCATTAAAGCTCTAAAAACTAATATTGGGTTCTGCCATGGCCGTGACTCTTCCACTGACCCACCAGTGCTGTTCATCCTTTCACATGTCACTGTACCTCAGCCCACTATGAGCAACATGAACTAGAAAGGTGCTCTTAGCTACATTTATAATCTCTTCTTAAGCTCTCTCAGGTTTTAGGTGGAAACTCTTGCCACCACATCTGGGTACTATTTATTAAAATCAATCCACATGAATCTATTAAATGGGTAACAGAATTTATTAAGATATAAATTGAGGAAATACACTCACGATTACAGAACAGAGTAGACAGCAGAAGTGGTCCTCTGATCTAACTGGTAGGAATCCACCTCACAGGCAGGAGCAGGGAGAAGGGGCATGTGACTTCTTCTCCAGCTCCTTTTCAGAGGTCACATGCAATGGCAGGAAACACCACCTCCTTTGGGCCATATAGCCCAGGGTCATGGGTTGAGCAAACAGCACTACATATACAAGTCTACATTCTGACCTGTGGCTTTTTACCTCCCTTCCTTCTTGCACCTCCTGCTTCCTTTCCATGTCTCCTGACATCTCCTGCCTTTCTTCTTCCCAGAGTCCTCTCTGTTTCTCCTGTGCCTAGATTCCTCCTCTTCTTCCTTTCTTTCCCTGGAAATTCTACCTATACCTCCTGCCTAGCTATTGGTCATTCAACTTTTTATTAAACCAATCACAGTGACATATCTTTACACAATGTAATCAAATATCTTGCAACACCCCAGACTGGGGTGTGTAGCTGAGTGAAAGGGATCTAGCATAGTATGTATGAGGTCTTGAGTTCAACCACAACTCCAACCCCACCAAATAAGAAAAAAGAAAAATATTGCACACGAAGGTTGGGAGTAATATAGTCTAGTTTTGGATCAGCATATGAATATTTGTCCAATAGGAGAGGCAAAGCCCATGGAGACAGTCTCTCACTCAGCAAGGACCAGTGGATCATGGGACAGTGCAGAATGCTGCTGAGACCTCAAAGCCTGCACTCTCCCTTCTCTCTCATATTGATTCTCTTGGTGGTTTATAGTTTCACTTTGACAGTCATGCAAGGAACACATGTGATCATTCCCAGAAACTCCATTTTTTTTTCTCTCCAATATTTTCTCCTAAAATTCTTTGGGAACTGATGCTTCTCAGGTTTCTAATCTGGAAATATCAGTTGTTACTCCAGATCCTGGAAACCCATCTGATTCAGTGCTGACAGGATCAGAGGTAATAAAAGAGTAGTGGGCACATATAAGGAAGCAACACAGGGGACATTAACTATGTCTCCTAATTCTGGGAAAAAACCATTGAGATGGAAAAAGAGTGTCTTATCAAAATTTGCCCTTTACAGAGACACTTAGGCATACAGGGCCCTTTTGCAGGACAAGGGAACAGTTGGAAAAATACAAGCTAACTGCATACATGTAGTTTATGGTAAATCACTCCTATTTCTGTAAATATGCTTTGTTAAGTTTTGAACAATATTCTTGTTCTTGAGAATGTGTGCCTACGTTTATAAACTTTTAGCTTTGTAAGAACAGGATATGTCTGGCTTAATAATTAGCCAAGCTAACAAAATGCTGAACATTGTTTTTGGTTTAAAAGTTGTTTTGATGTAAAGGTTGGGAAAAAACTTATTTGTTTTTTTTCTGGAAGTTAATCCTGGAGGGTGGGAAAAACATGCTTGTTTTTGAAGTATAAATAAAGACGGCTCAAGCTATTCAGGGGCGGCTGCTTGTGTGAAACTCATCTGGTGGTCAGACAATTCTTCTTTGTGCCAACGTTCCTCCCCCATCTCAGGACCTGAACCCTGCTGCAGCAGGACCGCAGCACACCAAGGTTGCAAAACTTTTCTCCTGTATTTTCCTGTACATTTGTTACCATTTTAGCTTTACCTTTAGGTCTATGTGTGTTTGTGTGGTATGTGCATGTGTGTGGAGCTGTACTTACTCATGAGTGCATGTGTGGAAGCAAGAGAAATATCAGGTATCTTCTCCAATCACTTCTCCACTTTATAAATGAAGATGTAATTTTACTTATTAATGTGTGTGTATGATGTGTGCAGCATGTGTGCCACAGCATTTGTATAGAGGCCAGAGGACAACTTTGTAAAGTTGGTTCTCTCTTCCCACCTTTATGTGGGTTGGGGGATTGTACTCAGGTCATCAGGCTTATGCAGCAAGCCAGTTTACCCATGGTGACATCTCTTTGGCTTTCTTTCTTTCTTTCTTTCTTTCTTTCTTTCTTTCTTTCTTTCTTTCTTTCTTTCTTTCTTTCTTTCTCTCTTTCCTTCCTTCCTTCCTTCCTTCCTTCCTTCCTTCCTTCTTTCTTTCTTTCTTTCTTCTTCCTTTCTTTATTTCTTCTTTCAAATAAGGTTCCACTGAATCTGGACTCAGGATTTTGGCTGGCTCTGAGAGCTGCCTTTCTCTATCCCCAGTGCTGGAATAACTGGTGTACACAGCCATGCCTTACTTTTGAAGATTTATTTTTATTTATGTGTTGTGCAATATTAACTTAAGATGTATTACATTCATTTATGCTGTGGGATGTTTGTTTAATTATGCAAAGATGTGTTGCATTCTTTTATGTTACATTTGTTTAACTTTGTGAAGCTGTGTTACTTTGTCTGCCTAAAACACCTGATTGGTTTAATAAAGAACTGAATGGCCAATAGCTAGGCAGGAGAGAGGGATAGGTGGGGCTTCCAGGCAGAGAGGATAAATAGAAGGAGAAAGAGGAGGGAGAAATGAGAAAAGGAGGAGGAGAGGAGAATGCTGGGGGCCAGCCACACAGCCACCCAGCAAGTCAGAATAAGAAGGAAAGATAAGATATAGAGAAATAAAGATGGGTAAAAGCCCAGAGGCAAAAGGTAGATGGAATAATTTAAGTTAAGAAAAGCTGGCTAGAAACAAGTCAAGATAAGGCCAGGCATTCATAAGTAAGAGTCTCTGTGTGATTTGGGAGCTGATCCCTAAAGAACAAAGAGGTTAAAAAAAAATCAACTACATTTTGGCACCCTATGTGGGGCTCAAATTTCCATAGGGCCTGAGAAAGCTTAAACAAACAAACAAACAAACAAATCAGACACGGCTCCTTTAAGAAGCTCTGCTGTACAGTGGAGCACTTACACAGCCTTTTTTTAAGGCTAAATAGAAACAAAAAAACTAAGTAAAAAATGCCTGCAACAGTGCAGGGCACTGGCATTCCAGAGTTGGGGCATTGAATGCAGTTCCCAGTCATGCATCTTGACCAGGCCATGAGCTTTAGGCTTGGCTTTCATGACCTGAGGAGTGGGCGGAGCCAGCCACTGAAGAATAAGCAAAGGCCCTAGCCATGTTGTTTAGCTGCTTTTCGCTCATGCAGACAAAAAAAGACTAGAGATTCACAGTAAAGACAAATCCAGACAGAAAAAAATCTCTAAACAGGCTCTAGTGTGTTTAACAATGTGTGTAGGCTTAAGAAAGAAAAGAGAAAGAATATAGACAGTCATAGAAAAAAATAGTTAAAAATATTAAAGTAAAATATTTAAAGAGATAGTATAAGTAATATAAAAGAAAAAGCCATGTGAGGTGGGAAATACACAGGGAGTCTGGATCCTATATGTTATTGTGTTGATTTTGAATTGATTGCTGATAAGCAAACAACAGCTGCTAAGAGACATGGGATTGAAAGAGGGACTGATAAAATAAACCAGCCTAGGTATTTTAGGGATGCCTTAACTTTAAAGTGGAACTCAAAAAATGCATTGCTTTGGGGAAAAGGTAATGCTTTTGTTTCCACAGGAAATGAAAGGCTGTGGATTTTTTTCAAGATTAATATGGATCAGGTTTCCTCGGGGGAGACCTCCTGAGCCTTGACAGGTGATATGTATTAACAAAGGTTACAGCTGGTCTTCCCAGGACGTGGCCATTGTCTCAGTTTTCTCAGGGACCCTTAAATATGTCTTCACCCAGAGACAACAGGAAGCAGTCTGGAGAACAAGAGATGGGGTGGGTGGTTGTTGGTTGTTTGGTGGGTTACGGATGTTTGTTATCATTTAGGGGCATATAGGAATACAGGATAAAAAGACAGCTATTAATCTCAGATATTTTGCAATGGCATTGATTTGGGTATATTGATATAAAGTTATTTTTGTTATACTGAATATGTGTTTCTATTCTTGTTTGGGGTATTGTGCTTATTTATGTAGCTCATTTAAAAGTGCAATGTAAGCTGGGCAGTGGTTCATGTACATCTTTAATCCCAGCACTCAGGAGGCAGAGGCAGGCAGATCTCTGTGAGTTCGAGGCCAGCCTGGTCTACAGAGCAAGTTCCAGGACAGACTCCAAAGCTACACAGAGAAACCTTGCCTCAAAAAAACCAAAATAGAAGCAATGTATAATTAAGAAATGAGGTTTGTTAATCTGTAATAATCAAACTTGTAATCACTTAGGTATGTATTCAAGATTAAACAGGTATATTTTAGATAGATAAATGATCTTCAAACATGCATAGAATATGACATTTAAAATGTTTTGTTAATATAGGGCTTTTCATGACAGTGAGACATGTATGCTTCTCAAAGCACCAATCTACTTTATAAAAGGCTGATGGGCCTCAAAAAAAAAAAAACTCCATATGAATTTGGCTTTCTAATAGGTTTTCTGTAACACAATGATAGGTTTCCAGAACAAGCTGAATTGAAAAAGTAAAAGAACAGATTTATTTGAGCAAAGCTGCTCTTGGGTGAGTCCTCCAGCCCAGGGACCGGGGCTGGAGAAGTCACAAACCTGAACTAAAGCAGGGAGCTTACATACCCTGTAGGTGAGGGATGATGACGTGTCCTCCACATGCTGGGTTTGTGCCCAAGTATGGTCAAAAGCTGACCACTTTAGGCTGGGTCTTGGGCTGCTGGCAGCTTCAGGGGAAGAGCTGCTGCAGCCACCAAGAATGCAGAACTGGGCTTTTTGGCGCCTTTTCTTTGTTGGAGATTCTCTGAAAGGGTGGGGTGTAGGCAGAGTTTTTCTGTCCTGGTAGTCTGTTCCCAAATAATCAGCAGCTGCTTCCCAAATAACTGACTTAGAGACTTAATATAAACCATAAGTGCTCGGCCAATAGCTCAGGCTTATTATTACCTAACTGTTACATTTAAATTAACCCATATTTCTTATCTATGCTTTGTCAAGTGGTTCATGGCTTGTTACCTCATTTTCTACATATCCTGCATCCTCAGGGATGGCTGGTGTTTCCTCTGACTCCACCCATCTTCTTCCCATCATTCTCCTAGTTTGGTTGTCCTACCAATAATTTCTGCCTGGCTACCAGCCAATCAGCATTTTTTCAAGTGTTAATTCTGCTTTATTAGTCAATCAGAAAACTACACAATCCTCCACTCCAGGGAGGCATTAACTTAATCCTCTTCCTCATCATCACCAGCTCCAGCACCACCCTGGCCCTTCTTGGCATTCTTCCTCTTCACTCGGCCTGGGTGGCTACCACAATAAGGAGAACCAAGGGAGAAATCAATGTGCTTCTGGGAGTCCAGACGGACAATGAAGAATGGAATGTTCACCACCGGCTTGCGGACCCTGATATGACACTGTCGGATGAGCACACGGGCATGGTGAATAGATTTAGCCAGACCCAGCTTAAAGACCTGGGTCTGCAGCTGCCTCTCCAAGAAATCCTCAATCTTCAGGCCCAGGATGTAATCCAGCTTCATCTTACCCTCATCCAGCACCCCAATATGAACAAGTTGCCTCAGCAGAGCATTGCCTTCAAGAAGATGCCGTGGGTCCTTTTCGTCCAGTGTCAGCAGCTCCTGGGCGGCCTTGTGAATTTTAGCTAGGGTAAATTTGACCCACCAGACCACACATTTGTTCTGGAGCCCATACTCTCCGATCAGCTTCAGTTCCTGGTCGAGTCGCAATTTCTCCAATTTCTTGAAGGGTCTCTGTGGGGTTACATAGGTTTTGCGACAAACCCAACTTCTGGCAACTGGCATGTTAAGTCTTGGCTGGCATATTCTGTGAGGCTGGATCATCTTGGTCAGCAACCTTGAAGCTGTTCTGGATACTGGATTACCTGAGCCGTCTGTTCCCATCGGTGTCTCATCCCTCTGCTCTGAAAATACATAAACTTTTAAAGGCAACATATATATCTCTATTAATACAAACAATAGACTGTGCATTGTACACAAGTTAGCCAAAGATGATTTTTTTTGTCATGTGTTTGAGCAGGTAAAATATACATCATGTCTTGTAGTTTTTCTAGGTTTATTTTTTTATGTTTGTAGTCGGATTGTTCAGGGGGGTCTTCCTTTATCAAACCTGATTTTCCTTAACCTGGATTGAATCCATAGCCTCTCATTTCCTGTGGAAATAAAATATAACCTCTCCCCCAAAGTAACATATCTTTTGACTTAAATTTTGAAGTCAAGATATTTTTAAAATATATAGGTTGGTTTTTGTAAGCCAGTGTCTCTTAGCAGCCAAAAAATTAAAAGACAACACACTAACATATAGGATCCAGACTTTCTGTGTATTTCTCATCTTTATGTAGTTCATTATATTTTTTTATTACTCTATTTCTTTTCTAAGGACTCTTTCTATCCCTTTTCTTTTCTCTCCCATGCCTATGTATATTTTGAAAAACACTGTAACTCATTTAGAGGTTTTTTTTTTTCCCCATCTGAATCTGTCTTTACTGCGTATCTGTAACTTTTTCTATCTGTGTGAGCAAAAACCCTAAAATGGCCATGAAGTGTGCTGGTGGAGCTCTTAAGCCCACAGGCAGTGACTGGGAGAAACCTCTCTGTACTGCAGCCCAGGTGAGACACTGTGAGAATACACCATGTTGCTTAGCTCATGGCGGTAGGTGGCTGGCTCCATCTCATAGGCAGCTGTTGGGAGATGTGTCTTTGCATTGTGGCTAGTGTGAGACTGTGAGACTAGGAAGCTGTGTCTAGATCCTTTTTTGTGTGTTTAGAACCTTTTCAAAGCTTTTTTAGGTCTTGTGTGGATCTAGACATAAGTAGGTGCCATTTGTAGGTGTAGTTTTTCTGTCCCTTCCACCTGTGCCCAAATAATCAGCAGCTGCTTCCCAAATAACTTAGAGACTTAATATAAATTATACATGCTCAGCTGATAGCTAAGGCTTGCTACTACCTAACTCTTACAATTAAATTAACCCATATTTCTTTTTTTTTTTTTTTACTTTTTAAAAAAATTTTATTTTATAATTCAATTTAATTTTACATATCAGCCATGGATTCCGTTGTTCTCCCCCCTCCTGCCGCCCCCCTGCCTTCCCCCCAACCTACCCCCCATTCCCATCTCCTCCATGGCAAAGACTCCCCTGAGGATTGAATTCAGCTTGGTAGATTCAGTCCAGGCAGGTCCAGCCCCCTCTTCCCAGGCTGAGCCAAGTGTCCCTGTATAAGCCCCAGGTTCCAAACAGCCAGCACATGCACTGAGGACAGGTCCCGGTCCCACTGCCTGGATGCCTCCCAAACAGATCAAGCTTAATCCATATTTCTTATCTATGCTTTGCCATGTGGCTCATGGCTTGTTACCTCATTTTCTACATGTCCTGCTTCCTCAAGGAAAGTTGACATCTCCTCTGACTCCACCCATCTTCTGCCCATCATTCTCCTAGTTTGGTTGTCCTGACTATAATTCCTGCCTGACTACCAGCCAATCAGCTTTTTATTAAACCAATTTGAGTGACAAATCTTTACAGTGTACAAGAAGATTATTCCACAGCAGTGGTGTTTGGAGAGAGAGGAATGGGACTTTCCAAATCAAGCAGGAGCTGGAGTTTCCAGCAGAATACTTTCAGTGTGGCAAGGCTAGCCATTTGGGCAAGAAACTGCTTTACCTTGACTGCTGACAGTAGGCTGTATAAACTGGATATCATGCAGGACACACAGGAAAGTGACTGCTGAACTTTGCCAATACAAGGCAGGACAGTCTATCAAAATTCCTGATTCATAGAAGAGTCTGTAGGCTGAAGATGGATGCCCCAGTGTAGTAGAGGAACTTTGGTGACTATGCAGGCACCCAAATGTCTCTGTTGTTAGGTAATATTACATCCTTCTGGAGTCTTTGATGGAGTTAAAAACTAAAAAGTTAAAGTTACAGTTTTCCTTAGTTATGATAGAAAGTAAATTAGGTATAAAACTTTTGGAATCACTAAGATAGATAATGGAGTATTTTCTCTAAATTTGCTAAATACAAATGAACTGAGTATTATAACTGTAATTCTTATTTGATAACTGTTATTGTTGTATATAATTTTATTATGTTAAACTTAAAACCATCATTTTTTGTTTTTTATTTTATTTTATTTAATTAACTTTTTTCATTTATTGTACATGCCAACCACTGTTTCCCCTCCCTCCTCTCTTCCTGCTCCCTGCTCCCACCTCCCTTCCTATCCACTCCTCCTCAATCTCCATTCAGAAAGGAGCAGGCTTCCCATAGGCTTGAACAAAGCATAGTACATAAAGTTGAGGCAGGACCAAGGTCCTTCCCCTGCATCAAGGCTGGGCGAGGTAATCCAGCATAGGGAACGAGTTCTCAAAAACGAGCTAAGCACCAGGGACAGGTCCTGATCTTACTGCTAGGAACCTTACAAATATACCAAGCTATACAACTGTCACACACATGCAGAGGGCCTAGCTCAGTCCCATGCAGGCCCCCTAACTGTTGGTTCAGAGTCCATGAGCTCCCATGAGCTCAGGTCAGCTGTCTCTGTGGGTTTCCCTGTCATGACCTTGATCCTTCTGGCTCATACAATTCCTCTTCCTTTTCTTCAGCAGGACTCTGGGAGCTCAGCCAAGTGGTTGGGTGTGGATCTCTGCATCTGCTTTCATCAGTTACTGGATAAAGGCTCTCTGATAACAATTAGGGTAGTCACCAATGTGATTACAGAGGAAGGCCAGTTCAGGTACCCTCTCAACTATTGCCAAGAATCTTAGCTGAGGTCATCCTTGTGGATTCCTGGGAGTTTCCCTGGCACCAGAAAACCTTTCATTTTTATTTAGACAAAAAGGGGAAGTGTGGAATATTAATTTAAGATGTATTATATTCATTTATGCTGTGGAATATTTGTTTAATGATGCAAGATGTGTTGCATTCTTTTATGTTGCATTTGTTTAACTCTGTGAAGCTGTGTTACTTTGTCTGCCTAAAGCATCTGATTAGTCTAATAAAAAGCTGAATGGCCAATAGCAAGGCAGGAGAGAGGGATAGGTGGGGCTGCCAGATAGAGAGAATAAATAAGAGGAGGAGTGAGAAAAGGAGGAGAGGAGGACCCCAGGGGCAGCCACCCAGCCACCCAGCCAGACATGGAATAAGAAGGAAAGAAAAGATATACACACATTCAGGGCTTCCTCCACTCCCCACAGACTTCCTTCCTATTTTCTGTTTTGCTTTTGAAGAAGGTCTTACATAGCACAGGATGATCTCAAACTTGCTACATATTCTCGATTCTCCTGCCTCTAGGACTATAACCATTATGCCTTGTTTTCTCTTCCCCACTCCTCTTCCTCTACCCCCCTTCTCTTCTTCCTTCCCCACTTCCCTCTCCCTTTCAAATCTTTGATTCCAAATTTACTTCATTGCAATCTCATAATGTGAGTTTCCTGTGACTCAGAGGAGGAAAAATGTTTCCATGTAACATCCCATTTAAGCAATCCCCTGCCTCATTTTGGACTGTATATCATCTGCAGATTACTGCACACATGTGTTGTCTGTGACTGAAGAGCCAAGCTTGGGAAAGGAAGTGATGATGATGGCCTCTGGACCCTCAACAAACACCAGCAAACATGCTCTAATGTAAAGATGGAAAAGCACACTTTTTTTCTGGCAGAGGCATGGCACCCATGCGGATGCCCCAGCATCACCTCATCTAATCAGTCTGAAGTTCCACCTGGGGAAGAATGCACTTAAGTTGGTTTATTCCAGAGCCTGAGCAGGGTCACATCGGCAGCTATGAAGAACAAGTCAGATGAGTTCTTAAAAGGTCGAGTAGGTTGTTTGAGGTACAGCATCAGCATGTGGTGTTGACATCAGGTTGCTGCTGTCTAACATATATGAAGCGGTGGACAGCAACAGAATGCGGTTCTGCTCCTGCCCTACCTGATGTAGCAGAGAGCTCCCTCCTTCCCAGCTCACTCCTCTCCCTTCTCCCTTTCCAGAGAAACTGTCACTATGAGGCAACCTTTATTGATTTTATTTTATTTTATTACGTGTATGTATATGCGAGGGTGTGGGCCTCTGATCTGGAACTGCAGTTGCAGGCAGTAGGAGCTGCCCACCATGGGTGCAGGGAACTGATCTTGGGTGCTCTGAAAGAATAGCAAGAATGCTTTACCACGCAGCCATCTCTTCAGCCCCAGGCATGGATTTTGTTTTATTGCGTGTGGCCCCATTTCTCCCCAGGAATGGAATTATTCTCACAAACACCATCATGGTGTTGGTTTTTTTTTTTTTCTTTTTTATTATTGCATGGAGCACTGGAGGTCCAGCCTCATTGGTTCCGTGGATTACGTACTTTTTCCACCACTGACAAGTGGCTGACATAAGTAACTTAAGGAGAGAAATCTATTTTGGTTCAGGGCTTCAGGGAACACAGTTTGTCATGGCCAGAAAGACCCAGTGGCTAGCGAAGCTTGGTCTACAGTGGCAAGTGCCTGAAACAGAAGCTCTTTACATCTTAGGGTCTTACAAAGTACAGCTCAGATAAGAAACAGAACCAGGCCGAAGATGCCCCCGCCTAGTTGGTAGAGTGCTTGCCTGCCATGCACAAGCCCTAGGTTGATCCCCAGCACTGCATAAAATTTGGCATACTGGCCCATACCTGCAATCTTAGCACTGGGGAGGTAGAGGCAGGAGGATCATGAGCACAAGGTCATCCTTATCTAGCACAAGGTCATTGCTTATCTATATAGCAAGTTCAAGGTCAGCCTGGGCTCTTGATACCTTTTCTCAGAAAACAAAAACACCCCCCCAAAACAACATATGAAACCAGAAGTGGGCCAGGTGTGCTGACTCACATTTTCAATGCCAACACACAGGAAGCAGAAGCAGGTGGATCTCTGAGACTGAGATAAACCTGGATCACACTGTTGTGTGGGTGCGAGACCCCCGAAGAGACCAGCAGAGACATAAACTCACTGAAATGCAAAAGCAAGGTTTATTGAAGCAGTTCAAGGTGCGAGGCAGGGCCCTCGTCAAGTCATCCAACACAGTAGAGGCTGGAGGAGGTGCCCGCCCCTCTGCAAGCTCAGGTTTGAAAGACAAAAACCACAAGGCTACATCATTTAGGGGTGCTAGTACAGGTACAATTCTGATTGGCTCAAGTTTTAGGGGCTTTTCAGAATTTCTGTGTTATCTTACTTTGTAGTTTTAACTGGTTGTTTGTCAAACTTTATAGACTACCTCCGGCATTGGGGCATTCTGTGGTTAATCAATTGCTACCAGATAGTCCTTCAAACATCCTGACTTTGTACTTTGACCATCTCCAGCACTGGGGCATTCTATGGTTAATCAGTTGTTACCAGATGGCTCTTCAAACATCCTGATTTTGTCCTAGGACCTATGTCAGCAGCTCTGAGAATTTTGATACTCAGGCCTGTTTCAAGCTAGGGTGAGGGGCTTGCTTGAAATGGGGGTGCTTTGGTTCTTCAACACAGAGGATTCCAGGTTAGCCAGGGCTACATAGTGAGACCCTGTCTAAAAGACAAAGAATACAATAAGAGGTAACACTTTCAAGACCTCCCCTAAGCAACCTACCTTTGCTAACTAGACCACTGTCACAAAAGGCTCCACAACCTCCCAAAACAGTGCACAAGCTGGGGGCAATGTAGGGGCCATTTCACATTCAAGCCATAGCAGCAGCCCAGTCATATTACCTTTGTCCTAGTTTATTCTTGTTCCAAATCCACCAGGCCACCGTAAGGTTTTAGTAATTCCCCTATTGCTCCCAGTTTTCTGCAGCTGCTGTGGCATCGTGGCACATACCCTGGGAACATGTGTGGTGGGTTCTCAAGCACAGGCCCATTGCTTTCCAAGGTGATTTTCATTAGCCTTAAGCAGCAGTTCTAGTAAGTGAGGTGACCAGCTGCCCCTCCACACCACAGGAGCAAGACTGACATTGGCTCTGGCTTAAGTCCCTCAGTTTTGGCTTGTGTGGGGTTAGGGAAAAGGAAGAAACAGCCAGCCCACACTTTCTATGACAGTGCAACCAAGGCTGACACACATGCTAAGGGTTAGTGTACAGGATTGCACCAAACAAACGCCTTGGGATCTTTAGAATAATGAACTTCATAAGAAACAGCATGTGAGTGTTCAGAATTCAGTCCTTGGCATGTGTCGGGACATATTGATGGTGGATGGTGCGCTTCTATATAAAGGGAAGAACCATCAATACACATAATATCAAAGCTTCAGAGTTCTACCCGTAGTATTCAGGAAGTTTTCCCCACGTTCCCGTGTGTTTATGTGTTTTGTATGTGTGGGCACAAGTGTGGGACTGGCGTCAGGAACCATCTTCTGTTGCACTTAGTTCTTCTTTGTTCATTGAGTCGGGGTCTCTGATCAGACCTGTTCAGTCTGTCCAGCCGGCTTCTTTGCAGATACCTGTCTATGTCTTCTGAGGCTGTGGTTCGAGGCATGTGCACACATCTGCTCTGTATTAGGTGGGTTCTGGGGATCTGAGCTCAGGTCCTCATGATTATGCAGGAAGTGTCTCCCCAGCCTGGGTGATGTTACTTTGATAATTACAGAGCATTTTCTGGGTCTTATATTTTAAGATCCCTGCTGTTGTATAAATGATTCTCCATTTTCTGTTTTTGTTTTGTTTTTGTTTTTTAATTTCTCCCCAATATATGAGTTTTTGTGAATTTGCACTTTCTGCTGGGCCATCTTTCGTGCACATATTTATCATTCTGGATTAAAATCTAGAGTTTGAGGTCTGGGAATGCAGCACTCCGGGTAAAAGCCAGGAGGCCTTGCAGCTGGCTCCCCAGCACCATATGGACTGAGTGTAGTGATGTGGGACTGTGATCCCAGCTCTCCATGGCAGGGGAGGTGAGGCAGGGGAAGTTCAAGGTCATGCTTGACTACATAGTGCATTTGGGACAAGCCTGGGCTACACGAGACCATCTTTAAAGAAATCTAGAGTGAAAGAGATACCCACATGATTACAGATGAAATGGGTGACTGTTTAAAACTGTCACCTCCAGTCAGCAGACACCAATCACATCTTCCCCAGAGCTTGGTGTGGGAGGGGATTATTCCAAAGGTTGTTCTCAGCAATCAGAAAGACAAAAGGATGGAAGGAAATAGAAGTAAATGCCCCAGGGGATCTATTCAGAACCAAGCTAGCCTTTGCATTTTCCCTTGCAGCTTTGACTTCAATGCAGGGAAGCCCTGAGCATATGGGAAAAACTCAGATGTGAAACGTCAAACACTGGCTTAATGAGGTGCCTCAGCAGGCAGAGACATTGCTGCCATGTCCAACGACCTGCGTTTGGTTTCCAGAACCCACAGTGGAAGGAGAGAATCAATTCCCTCCATATGTGTGCCACAGCACACATGTGTGCTGCTGTGCATGCACACACTAAACTTAAAAAGAAAATGTCCAGTACTAAATGTGCTGTTTTGTTTCTCCTCATCATGTTATGGATACACTAGAACTTTTTTCCTATGGAAGTCAAAATAAGATTTTTTTTTTTGTTTTGTTTTGTTTTTCAAGACAGGGTTTCTCTGTGTAGCTTTGCACCTTTCCTGGAACTCACTCTGTAGTCCAGGCTGGCCTCGAACTCACAGAGATCTGCCTGGCTCTGCCTCCCGAGGGTTGGGATTAAAGTCATGTACCACTGCTGCCCAGCTCTAAAATAAGATTTTATTAGAAGTATTTTTGTGGCTCTTAAAAAGTTGCTGGGCAGTGGTGGTGCAGGCCTTTGATCCCAGTAGTCAGGAGGCAGAGGTAGGTGGACAGGAATACACAGAGAAACACTGTCTTGAAAAATCAAAACAAAAAACAAACGAACAAAAATCGTTGCTGTAATGCTTTATAAGGGTTTTTTCCCCTGGTGCTCACCTGTGACAGTCGTCATGGTGTTGGTTATTTGCGGTGCTCTTACCCTGCGAGGAAATGTCATGAAACACGACAGAATCCACTACAAGAGTTTTATTAAGATAAGGGAGAGAGACAGACGTGACAGGCCTGTGGAAAAGACATGTGAGTAAAGATGGAGCCGAGAATATGGTGCAGCTTATAAAGGCTGGGCTGCACCTGCGCACACAGGCCCATGTGGCTATTCTATGCAAGAATGTAAATCACATGGTTGCACTGTATGCTTTACGCAACCATGCAAAGGCATGGGTTCCTGGTCATGCGAGACGTTTTGATCCAGAAATGGCTAGGTGGAAGTGACTAGGTCTGCTGGGCATGAGCAACCATGCCCGACCGTGGGGGCATGTTGTGAATCCCTATCATTCCGGACTCTTGTTTTTTTTTTAAAGAAAAATGGCGGATGAGTGGGTATGAGGTGTTGTTTTTCTCAAAGACTGCTTCCGGCTGAATGGTGGGCGTCGGTTGGCTCTTGGGGAAATGGGGAGGGTAGCTTCTGAAGTCCTGGGATGATGGTGGGAGTCCTGGAATCAAGTTCTGTCATCCCTTGTTCTGCAGCTGTCCATCCTTCGTGGTGTTTTTCGCTGGGAACCTTTTGTCTGACAAGATACTGGTGACATAGAAAAAGCTTAGAGAAAAAAGAATCATTATTATTTTATTTTTTGGACTTGACATTTATCTGAGGTAGATCTGGCCTGTTCTGATGGAGACATGTTAAAAAGGTGGCTGTGATAGAATTAATGATTATTATGGTGTTTTAGTACTCTGCTTAATTTTTACCTGAGACAAGCTTTATTAGAGGTAGTTTATTTAAGGCACCTGTTTCCTTTATTAGTTTAGCATTCAGGAAACACAGGTGATCAGTTGCTGAGTATTTAACAATGATAGACTGTTGTATTACATTTTTCCTTACCGCCTGGATATTTCTGATGGTCCTTTTGCCTCCGGCTCTGTGTGGCCCTAGTTGGGAAAGGAAGGGGTGATACCTTATTCCTCTGGAATTGGTGACAAGGCAGTGGATCCTGATGTCCTCTGGAGCTTGAGAGAACAAGGCCCTGTTTGTTTTACTGTATATGAAGAGAGATTTTTCTGGGATGGAGGTGAGATAAAAGGTTTTAGATGAGACAGGTGGACCCAGTGAGGAAAGCCCTTGAGTTTAGCAGCTGTAGGAGTCACAAGAATTACCTTGAAGGGTCCCTGCCACTTAGGGGAAAGGTGTAGATGTAACAGAGTGGGGAGCAAGAAAGGTGGTAGATGTAACCGACCGCCTTATTAAATAAGAAACACAGAGCCAATGTAAAGGTGAAAGCCCAAGAGGTCAGAGCTAGAAGCCTTACCCGCTTTCCGCCAGCTAGCTTCTCCCGCCAAGAGAGCTCTCCGAAAAAAGGGAGGTATTTCCTATGCGTTCGTCTTAAAAAGAGTTCTGGTTCTTCCTTCTCATTGGTTATAAACCCAATTACGTGGCTGTCTCGTCACGGTCTCTCTGTACAGACCTCCCAGGTTTTCTATGGTTGGTATTGAGATTAAGGGCGTGTGTCTCCAATGCTGGCTGTATCCTTGAACACACAGAGATCTACCTAGCTCTGCTTACCAAGTGCTGGGATTAAAGGCATGCACCACCACCGCCCTGGCTTTCGCTATGGCTTGCTAATAGCTCTGACCCCTAAGCAACTTTATTTATTAACATACAAATAAAATCACATTTCAGTACAAATAGAATACCACTATAGAAAGGGGTGAAGGGCGCTGGCCTGGAGGGAAGAGAAGAACCTGATCCCCAATGTGTATTGGAGGTAGACAATTATTGTCACATGGCTGAGGTAATGAGTAGTCTGTGAAGCTCCATAGGATAGACCTTAAGTGACATAGCAGGGGGGTTAACAGGCTATCTGGAACAGCTGGAGGGTTGGATAGAAGACCTGGTGTTAGAACTGGCCTTCCATACATTAGTTCAAATGGAGAAATTGAAAGAGGCTTTTTAGGAAGAGCTTTGAGCCTGAGAAGATCTAGAGGCAATAATATTACCCAGTCGAGGTGAAGTTCCTGTGACATCTTAGTAAGAATAGTTTTTAAAGACTGGTTGGTACGCTCCACCTTTCCTGAGGATTGAGGACGGTATGGGATATGAAAATGCCAAGGAATGATAAGAACCTTAGCTAGTGTCTAATAAATCTGAAAGGTGAACTCTGGGCCATTGTCAGACTGAAGAGAAACAGGAACCCCAAACAGAGGAATAATTTCTCAGAGAAGGAGGTCTGCAACTGTCTGAGCCTGCTTATTAGAAACCGGGTATGCCTCCACCTAATTTGAAAATGAGTCCACCATCACAAGGAGATATTTAACTTTCCTGATGGTGGGCATAAGGGTAAAATTGAGCTGCCAGTCAGTCCCTGGAAGGGAACCTCTAGTCTGGTGGGTGGGAAAAGGCTGACTCCTGTACTTGGTATTGGGATCTGTTTTTTGGCAGATCTCACAAGAGGCAGTAATAGTTCTTAAGAACTGTAAGTCCTCAGAGGTGGGCTACAGGTGAGCTTTTATGAATTGAGACAGAGCAAGATTATGAGGATGAAAGAGCTAGTGTAGATACGAAAGAATTTGTCTAGTGTCTGGAGTTCCCTGCGAGGGTGTAGGCTGTACTGTATGGATTCCCTATGGTGCGTGAGGTGAGACTTGGCCCTGGAGGGCTGCTGTCCTGGCTGCCTGGTCAGCCTGGTTGTTTCCCTTAGAGATGATAGAGCTATCAGTCTGATGAGACTGGCAGTGGACAATTCCTATAGCTTTGGGGAGGTGGGAAGCCTCCAGCATGGCCATTATTTGGCCTGAGTTAGATATGGATCCCCCTTTTGCTGTGAGAAGGCCGCGATCCCTCCAAATAGCAGCGTGGGACAGGAGGATATGAAAAGCATATTTGGAGTCTGTGTAAACATTTAGAGATTGTCCCTGTGTCAATTGGAAGGCACGGGTGAGAGCTATCAGCTCAGCCTGTTGGTTAGTGGTGTGTGTGGGTAATGCCTGTGCCTCTATTATCTCAATATCTGACACTATGACATAACCCGCTTTACAGGTCCCTTCATATAAAAAGGAGCTGCCATCTTCTACCAGGTATAAGTAGCCTGAGGCAATGTGCCCTCCTGTATGTGTGAAGGGTGAGGTAACAGTTCCTCTAAGGTTTCAGTGCAGGAATGAGAAGGAGAATAGTCAGCATTAGGTTGAGGGAGGAGGCTTGAAATATTAAGAGGTGGACAGGTCTGGAAAGTAAGTGTGGCATCCTCTAGTAATGCCACTTGGAGAGAAAGAACCTGGGAAGGAGGTAAAGTTTGTAAGCCTTTATAAGTTAAGAGAAGGGACAGGTTATGGTGAGAAAAGACAGTAATAGGTGACCCAAAGGTGAGCTTCTTTGATTCCCGAATAAGGAGCTCTGCAGCTGCTAAGGCACGGATGCAAGGTGCCCAGCCCTGACTGGTAAGGTCTAACTTCTTTGACAGATAGGCTACAGGTGCAAAGGAGGCTCCCAGCTGATGCCCTAGAGTTCCCAGGGCAAATCCCTCCTTCTCTGCTACATAGAGGGAGAAGGGACGGGTTAAGTCTGGGAGATGAAGTGCTGGGGCCTGAAGAAGAGCCTGTTGGAGCTTCTGGAAAGGTTTAGTGACAGGATGGAAGGAGGGGCTCATGTGGTGAGCCCTGAGCTGCCTCGTATAAGGGGCAAGCAAGGAGAGAAAAAGATGGAACCCAAGACCGTAGGAAGCCAGCTATTCCTAGGAAGGACAGAATCTCCTGTTTAGTAGAAGGGACTGTAAGAGACTGGATTAGACGCTTTCTGTCTACAGTAATAGGCTTGTGGGTTGGAGTAATGGTTAGACCCAAATAGGTGACCTGGGGAGTTGACAGCTGAACTTTAGAAGGAGATACCCTGTAACCTTGGCTGGATAAGAAATTTAGGAGAGCAGAGGTGTTAGTTTGGTTAATCTGTAAGGATGGGCTACAAAGTAAAATATCATCTACATACTGTATTATTTTACAGCCAGGGAGAGACAGAGAAAGCAGGTCAGAGGCCAGAGCCTGACCAAATAGGTGTGGACTGTCTCTGAATCCCTGTGGTAGAACAGTCCAGATCAGCTGTGTGGACAGGTGAGTGTCAGGGTCAGTCCAGGTGAAAGCAAAGTTATTTTGAGACTGAGGACTGAGAGGGTTAGAAAACAAGGCATCTTTGAGATCTAGAACTGAGAAGTGAGAGGTTCCTGAAGGGATAGTGTACAGGAAAGTATAAGGGTTAAGTACTACAGGATGGAGGGGGACCGCTGCAGAGTTAATGAGCCAGAGGTCTTGAACCAGGCAGTACTTTAACTGCAAGTATGGGAGTGTTAAAAGGTGAAGAGGTTGGGCGGAGCAGCTTTTTCCTAAGAAGGTCAGAAATGATAGGCTTAAGTCCTCTTAGGCTCTGGAGTGAGAGAGGGTACTGAGCTTGGGTGATATATCTGGTAGGGTCCTGTAACTGGATAGTAATAGGCTGATGGTGCCTAGAGTTAGAGGGGTTCTGGGTATCCCAGACTTTTGGGTCTACCTGAGAGGCTGGCAAGTGAAAAGAACTGTTGGAGTCAGTAGAGTGGGTGGCTAGGAGAAGAAGAAGAGGAGCTGCTGGTGCGTCTAGGGTGAGGTGAATGTGTGGAGCGAAAGAAATGGATGCTCCTACCTTAGCTAGAAGATCCCTTCCCATTAAAGGCACAGGGCAGGTTGACACCACTAAGAATGTGTGTGTGTGAGAGGGATGCCTCTGAAAATGCAATTAAGTGGTGGTGACTGATGAGGTAGATAAGGCTGTCCCCAACCCCGACAATAGGGAGACGACAAGGAGATGTAGGCCCCCAAAACTCTCTCAGGACAGAGTAGGTAGCTCTGCTGTCTGAAAGGAACAAGATGGGGCGCCCATTTACTTTTATTACTACCCTAGGTTCCCTGTGTGAGATGGGAGTGGCTGGGGCAGGAACCGGGCAGCGTCAGTCCTCGCTGCAGGCCAAGCCTAGAAAGTCAGCCGGAGGGTGGTCTTCATCTGGCATTCCTATGTCGCTTGGGACATTAGGACAGTCAGCTGACCAGTGACCCTTTTGGCAACATTTTGGACAAGGCCTTGTCGGTGCCCTTTGTGGGGTGGTGGTGCAAGCCCGGGCCCTGTGGCCTTCTTGAAACAGGGACCAGACGGCTTTCGGGGAGCCGGTCGGATAGTGTTTGTCAGCATCCGGCAGCTCCTTTTCTGGGCCTTCTCATCTCTCCCATGGTACACCTTAAATGCTATCACTAGCACATCTGCCTGTGGGGTCAGAGGGCCATTCTCTAAGCATTTAAGTTTAGCCCTAATGTCGGGGAAGCTCTGTGAGACACAGTGGGTCATTAGGAGCTGCCTGCCCTCAGGGCTCTCCAGGTCTAAGCTAGTCAACTGAAGTAGAGCCTTGGTGAGGTGCTCCAAGAAGTGAGATGGATTTTCGTCCTTATCCTGAATTATCATTTTTAGTTTTTCATAGTTTACTGGTTATAGGGCAGCCTTACAGAGGCCTGTCAGGAGACAGGTAATAAACCTATCTCTGGCTAGAGAGCCACCCTGGGTATTATAGTCCCAGTGTGGTTCTTGGTCAGGAACCGCCTTGGCTCCTGGAGGATGTGAGGGGTTAGTCTGGTGAACCTCATCTGCATGAGTCCTAGCCTGCTCCCATACCCACTTGAGCTCCTCAGGAAGTAAATTATTAGAAAGGTGAGACTATAAGATTGAGTTATATATTCAAACTGTTTAATAAGGGAAGCAGAATTAGAGGTATAAGAACCCAGCTTAGTTTCTATCTGAGAGAGTTCCGTGAGAGAGAATGGAACATGGACCTTAATCAGTCCATCCACACCAGCCACCTCTCGCAAAGGGAGAACAGTGGACGGGTTTGGATGGCTGGGGTCCAGTCCTTTAGCAGTTTGAGAATGAGTGGCAGGAGGAGTGAAGGTTGGAGCCAGGCCAGGGCCTTTGGAAACAGCTGACACCGAGGAAGAATCAGCTTTAGAGGAAGAGGAATCCAGAGATGGAGCTGAAGGAACAGACGCCCTAGGAGTAGGGGTGGGAGCCGGAGGTCGGATAGGTGGAGGTTCGTTAGCAGGATCTAGAGTCAGAGATTCCGGAGTCAGAGAATCATCCGGTTCAGGCATAGCTAGGAGCATATGAGCAGGAGAGAAGGAATCCAGAAGAGACGGTTTAGCACTGAGAAAGAAGAAAGCTATGGCATAGGGCAACAATATGGTGATATTTTTCTTTTATACCAAAATGTTAATTGTATGTTAATAAATAAAGTTGCCTGGGGGTCAGAGCTATTAGCAAGTCATAGGAAAGCAGGGCAGTGGTGGTGTACACTTGTGATCACAGCACTTGGTAGACAGAGCTAGGTAAGTCTCTATGTGTTCAGGGATACAGCCAGCATTGGATACACATGCCTTTAATCTCATTACCAACCATAGAACACCTGGAGGTCTATACAGACAGGCCGTGATGAGGCAGTCCTGTGGTTGGGTTTACAACCAATGAGAAGGCAGAACAGAGACTATATAAAGACTTTAACACAGGAAGTACCGGCTCCTTCGGAGAGGTAGGACCACTGCAGGAGGAAGGGTAAGGTTTTGGCTCTTAGCTCTGACCTCTTGGCTTTCTTCTTTGCATTGGTTCTGTGTTTCTTATTTATAAGACGGTTGGTTACATCTACACAACTCTTTCCATTTGCCTGTTTGCTGGCAGAAATTAGATAATTCCCGTAAAATATCGGGATCTAAGGAGTCACTTGGTGGCCATTTTTTGTTATTTTCTAAGGCATATTTGGGCCATCTGTTAGTACAGAGACAGATAAGCTTAGAAATCTTTAAGTAAGACATTAAGCTGAGAGGTTTTAAAGCCTCAAGAAGACAGTCTAAGGGAGAGGTAGGACTGATGGGGTTGGAAGCCTTATTTCCCAGCAGAGAGGCAGAAAATAAAAAAAATAAAAAAACAAATGTGATCTGGAGCCAAGGCCCCAGGCGTCCCTAAGGCCAAGGATGGATCTTCACCAGGCACAGTCTGCTAGTCGGCTTGTCAGCTGAAATGCAGGGGCGCCCGCTGTGTAGAGCAAGGATTCCCCGGGAATCCGGAACAGCGTCTACTGCTTTGTCAAGCTGGAAAAATGTGCAGCTCTCACACAGCCCCAGGACGCACCCAACGGCAGTGGTCCAACCACGAGGAATATCTCAAACTGCAGACGTGGGAGATGGCCTGTGATAGGGGCCGACCATAGCCAATAAAGACCGTGGTCAGGGGTTCCCCTGGTTTCAGGAATACTCAGTGAGATGCTGGACATTCTCACAGATTCAGGAAACTGTTTATGCTGGCTGAAAAGTCGGGGGGCTCAACAATGGAAGCAGTGGTGTTGCATGGAGATTCGTGCGGCCAGGCAAATGGACAGTGGTCTGTTGTGGACGGAGCAGAGTCCCCAGTTTCCAGGCGCAGAGCACCTGGAAGCGCCCGATTCATCACGGCACCAGATGTTGGTTATTTACAGCACTCTTACCCTGTGAGGAAATGCCATGAAACACGACAGAATCCACTAACAAGAGTTTTATTAAGATAAGGGAGACAGACAGATGTGCACAGGCCTGTGGAAAAAACACGTGAGTAAAGATGAAGCTGGGAATATGGCACTGGCTTATAAAGGCTGGGCCGTGCCTGCGCAACAGGCCCATGTGGCTATTCCACGCATGTGTGTAGATCACATGGTTGTGCTGTGCATTTTACGCAACCACACAAAGGCATGGAGTCCTGGTCATGCGAGATGTTTTGACCCGGAAATGGCTAGGTGGAAGTGACTAGGTCTGCCGGGCATGCGCAAGCATGCCCAACCGTGGGGGCGTGTTGTGAATCCCTATCACGTGGTATGTCAGCAAGTGCTCTCCTGTCCTCTGCTAGCTTTAAAAATAACCTAAGTAGGACCAGCAGGATGGTTCAGTGAGTAGAGGAGCTTGTCACACAAGTCTTGTGACCGGGGTTTGACTCTCGGTACCAACAGAGACGAAAGCAAGAAGTAGCTCCCCAGCCTTGTCCTCTGATGTCTCCGTGCGTACTGTGGCGTGTGCACACACACACACACACACATGCACACATCCACTCTAACACAAATGTTAAGCCACACAGCAGGGGCTGAGGAGATGCTCAGTGGGTAAGGCACTTGCTTTGCAAGCACGAGAACCTGAGTTCAATCACCAGAAACCATGTCAAAAATGAGGAGTGTAATGTGTGTGCTTATAATCCTAGTGATGGGGAGGTGGAGAAAGCAGGGTCCCTGTGGCTCACTGGCCAGCTAATCCAGCATAATTGGGAAGCACCAGGTTGGTGAGAGACCCTGTCTCCAAGGAGGCAGATGATATCCAAAGCTGTTCTCTGTCTTCTATACAAATGCACACACATACACACATACATGTCACCTGAACACAGGAACATGCACACATGTGTGCACATAAAGAAAACCATAAGGAAAAGTACTTTACAAATGATAGCCAGATTTCACTTAAACCTATAAATAAAACCAGGGGAAATCACTTGCTGCAACCCAGGGTGGGTTTTATTTTATCTTTTAAAAAGTGTAAATTGGTTTATGAATGTTGTTGATTAGCATACAAAATAACAGGCTTAAGACATTTTCACCATCTGCCCTATTACTCTCCTTTGGCCTCTCCTGTTCTGTCCCTTCTTCTGCCCCAAAAGCCCCCTTTCTGCTTTCATTTGTGCATATCCTATATACACATTTACATACATATACATTTATACACACATATATGAAACCTAGAGTTAACTGTAGATTCCACACATGACACAGTGCTATATATGTCTGAATCTAGCTTATTTCACTTTACACAATGTGTTAGTTCCTTTGCTGCTATGGTAAAACCCAAGACCAAGCAATTTAGAGAAGAGTTTATTTGGTCTTATGATTAGCAGGTTATCGTCTACAATGGTGGGGAGCATGGTAATGTGAAGGGGCCCCAAAACAACTTGACCACACAGCAGCCATGACAGGCTTAGGGGCCTAGACACAGCTTCTGTGACAGGCTTACTGGCAGGCAACACCCAGATCCAGGAAAAGCCTTAAGCTGATACCACCCAGGGATCCACCCAGGGGTGAGGAAGTACCTGACATCCCAAACATTCCAACCATTATATAAGGTGGCCAGATGTCCTTGAGTCTAGCACATGCCTAGTTTTTGTTTTACAGATACCCCTAGACAATTGTCAGCCAATCAGGCTCCTGGACCCTGGAAATCCCCTCACCCCAACCTCTGCTATGATAAAAACTCTACCCCATCTGAGCTCAGGGCTCTCTGCTCTCATTGCTGTGTTGGACAGACAGAGGGACCAAGCTCTGGAGCTTAAAATAAAAGGCTTTTTGCTTTTACATGCAGGATTTGGTCTCCGTGATGGTCTTTTGGGGGTCCCTGCGATCTGGGCATAGCATTTGGGGGCTTGTCCGGGATCCTCCAAGCCCACTGGGACCACCAGCTCGTAGAGCCTGAAGAGCCGGGCAGTATGTTTTCTGTGTGTCTGTGTTTACCTGTGTCTACTTTTATGTTTTCTGTGTTTACTTTGGTTTGGTTTTGGTTTCGTTTGGATATCCTTTTGTAAATGGGCTTTTGGAATATCCTTTTGTAAGTGGGCCTTTGGGCCATTTGGATATCCTTTTGTAAGTGTCCAAAATTTGTAAGTACCTACAGGTATTTGATTTGTATAGATGACATGGGTCATTCCATGGGACTGGCGTGAGGCTGGTGTCTTTTTGCTTTTGGTTTTGTCTGGGTGCCAGGAGAGCTGTTTTGTTGTCTTGTGTGTTCTAAAGAGTTTTGTTTGCCTTTCTGTTGGAATTCCATACTTATATAAATGTGTGACTGTATGAGAAATGTGGCCACATGTACGCATGTTTTATGCCTGAACTTTGTATGTGTGTTATGACTCCTAATGGAAGTTGTGCATGGACAGCCTTTGGGACCAGATGGACAACATTAAGGCACAGAGGGTCTTTTTGGTTGAGCTGGGACAGACTAAGAATGCTCCTGCACCATTGTCTCCTTTCTCTCTGGCTGGCAGCAGGCCGGCCCAGGCATTGGCTCATTGTTATGGTGCAGCGTGGCATGGGCAGCAACACTGAGGACTTGGCATGGCCTGGACACATAGCAGGTTCAAGGCCTGCCCCTGTGCAGGGAGCTTCAGGGTAGGGGCTTTATGGTACAGCACAGTTAGGAGCCAGCAGGGCCTCAAGGAGCCCAGAGCATGCCTGAGCCAGGTGGGGGCTGGTGGAGAACTGCCCCTCCAGGGTCAGAGTCGAGGAGTGGGCTACAGGTCCGAGGGCTCAGCCGCTCTCATGTACTTGAGAATCTGGGTTTAATAGCAATCTTTTGTCTCCATGCTGTGCTCCATCCTCTTCCATTGCCCATGCTGATGGGTGGGGCTCCTAAGACCTGCCCTAGGGCTAAAACCTGATCAAGGTTCCAAGAGAGGAATGGAATGTCACTGCCTATGGTTGCTAAGCTACTGTGGCTGTGTTATAAGGCTAACCAACCAACAGTTTCTTGTCTGTGGTACAGTGCTGATGCAAATTTAGAGTTATTCTTGTAATGGTATATGCATGTATTTCTGTTCTTGTTTAAAATATTGTAGCTTTACAGTATATTCTAAACTACTGAGGGAAATCACAAGAAAGAATTTGGTAAGAGTTTCTATGTTAAAAATTGTCTAAAATAAATGTCTGGATGGACTGAGGGTATATGGGAGGTTATAGAAAGTCAGAAGGGGTCTTATGGAAAGTTATAGAAGGGGTCTTATAAAAAGGTATAGAGGGCTGGAGAGATGGCTCAGCCGTTAAAGACTAGGCTCACAACCAAAAATAAAAAGGTATAGAAAGTCAGAAGGGGTCTTATGGAAGGTTGTAGAAGGTCAGAGGGAATGTGAACTATGTTCGTGATGGTTTCTTATACCTGCAAATACTGAATTTAAAAGTTAATTCTGGTTGTTTTTCATTTTAAAAAAATGGCTAATGACTCTGCAAACTGTTTATGTATGTGTGTATGTGGACAGGTGTGTGACTTGGATTTAACTATATATGTAAATGTAAGCAAACTTTAACTGTACGTATATGTGTGTAACTTGGATCCAACTGTGTGTATGTATGCAAGTAATTATTAAGTAATTATTGTTTAGAAAAACATGCTTTAAACAGCAACCACATAGCTTTCCTCCATCTTGGCTGGTGACCTCATGTGCAGCCACATGGCTGGCAGCCATCTTTCACTAAGATTATAAAGATCTATTTAGGTTAACAAAAGCTAACTTAGAAATTTACATCTAAGTACTTATGTCTTTACCAAGTATACAACAGCAAGCTTCTAGAGAATTTAAATAGATGGCTTCATATGTTTAATAAATAAGGTAAACAATAAAGCTGCACCTCAATGCTTGCTCTGGCAGCTAAATTTTGTAATTTAAGATTTACTCATTACCATTTACTTATTATATAAGATAATGGTTTTAAAGACATAAAGGGATCATAGGAAACAGCTGAGGTTTACAAATGCATGGCAGGGCTAGAGTTCCAAAGAGTCCAGCTGCAATGGTGGACCTTAGCAGTTTTGAAAATGCTAGTGCCAGGTGATGATCAACAGAAGCACCAGTCATAATAAAATGGAGCAAGCTATGTATGTGCTGCCAAGGGTAGGGCCAAAGAAATCATCCAAGCCTCTAAGTAAAAGAACCAAAAGGATTGTGAATGAACCCCAGATATTGAACTTTGGGATTGCTTACACTATGGAGTTTGGTTTTACTTTATACAGATTGTGATTATGTCATGCTTTCTCCCTCTTAAAGTGAAAAAAGGTATTTTATTTTTGATATTGCAGAAAGACATTTGAGAGATCTTAACCTTTTTAAGAATAGTTTTTAAAATATTTAAATTTATAAGGCTATGGGACATTTTCAGTTTATAAAATGCTCTATATTGTTAATATTTGGACTTAAAATAAAAGGCTAAAAATTAGGATCATAGCCATAAGCACCAAATGCCAGAAACTGAGATGTTCATTTCTTGTGATGCAGCAAGACAATAACCTATGTAGTCTGGCAACGGGGTTGAAACAGCTTATGACTCCATGAGTCTTGACCCTTTGGGGGTTGAAAAACCTTTTTACAGGGTAGCCTAGGACCACTCATATGTCAGATGTTTGCATTGAGATTCAACAATGGCAAAACTACAGTTATAAAATAGCATTAAAAAAGTTAAAAATCAATGAGGCTTAAGAATGTTGTCTAGTCTCCTTGCCTTTGCTAAATTTGTTAAGTCTAAGCTATTTAGATAAACTGAATCATATGTTTTATATTGCTATTTTGTTTTGGTTTCTTTACTGAACCCATATTTGATACTAGAAAAGCTTCAATTTAAAAATCATCGTTTTTAAGGCTATTTATTGTAGACTGTTAGAGAACATTAAATAGTCAGTCATAAATAATCAAGTTTTTTTTTAAAATTGTAGTCATGCTAAGTACTGATGTAATTAATTCCAGGGTTAAGCTTTACTCAGTTCCTTGCATATGTTTTCAGGGTTGAGCTTGAAACAAAGTTTGTCTATTTAGATATACCTGGACAGCCCTCATACTTCAGAGATCGGCAGAATATGGCATTTAAATGTTGATCTAAAAGCTTATTTTATCAGACAGATTTCTAGATCCTAGCAGTAACCCAAGGTCTCCAAAGAAGATTCTGTATGAGGCACCACAACGTCTCTGCCTGGATTATGACAACGCTGACCACAGGGCAAGATGCCCCAATGCAACGCCTGCCACCAGGACCCAGACTGTGGACAAACAGCAGGACACTGGAAGTGATTGAACCTTTTGCCTGGACAAGGTCAGTCTTCCGTGTCCCTATTCCACAGGGGAAAAAAAAGCCAAAACTCTGCCTTATGGGCCTGATCTCAGAAGAAGATTGATGCTCTTCTGACTGGTGCCTCCAACGCTGTGGAGACCTGGGTATGGACTGGTCCTGGTCATTTATAGGATTGGAAGCTGCTTGGTCTGCACTCAGATATAGTTTATCCTTCTCAGATCTCTGACAGTACTGATGGCTAGGCTAGCTCTAACTTTGTCAGCTTGGCAGCACCAGACAACCAGATCCTTCTGAAAGGCCATAGCCAGCTTGTTAGTTCATTTTTAAGAAAATGTTCTAAAATATAAAAGTTTAAATAAGTCATAAAGATTCAAATATGGGTCTAAGAAAGGTCTGATGATATAAAAACTTCTAAGCTTTGAGGGTCTTAGAAAATGATTTAGATTATAAAAAATGTTTCAGATTGCTCTCCTGTTCTATGATACAACAGTTTAGAGCTTAACATTTAATGGAGTTCTGATAAGCTGGTAGAGCAATGACTACTTACTGTTCAGTCATAAGCTCAACATTTTAGATTTATTTTAGTTGTCATCTATAAACCTAGAAGTGCTTCTCATCAGGCCAAAAATCTCTGTCCAATTTATACCTGGCTCTCTGGACAGAAGGAAAATGCATATGCTTTTAACCCAAATCTGTAGTTCTTGTTGGGACACAAGGTATGAATCCACTTCTGTCTTACAGATACCCATCACCTGTTTTGTTTATGATATAGATGTCAGTACATATTGGTAATACTAATGTATCTAAAACTTTTATGTCATTTTTTTTTATCTCAAGGCAAGCTTTATTTTTCAGAACACAAACAGACTATCACACAAAAACTGTGAAAAAACAAATCCTTGGGCTATATAAGCATATGTGGTGCTGCTCAGTCATATATATAATAGTTCCACATTTTTTTTCTCTTTTAGAAATCAGCATACAGTTTTCTACAGTGGGTAAAACAATTTACATTCCTACCAATGACATCATGTTGTTGCTTCTATTCAGTTTCCTTGCTAGGTAACACAGGTACCCTGATAATCCATTGTGATTTTGACTTGCATTTCCCTGACAACAATTGACACTGAACACTTATTCATAAACTTGGCCACCATTTCTGTCATTTTGACAAGGCAGCTACTCAGTTCTGTTGTGCATTAATTAATTTATTTATTTTTTAATTCTATGACATAGCCTTTATTTAACTTGTTCTTCCATTACCTAATGTGTTCCCAGATAAACATACTATTGCTCCTTTACACTCTCCAGTGTCTGATCATATCTCACCTTCTCACAAAGGCCATCTGTAGCCTTTTCATACAGCCAGCAATGGTTATTTCACATTATATTCTACCTCTCTACCTACAGCATCTAAAACAGTACTTGGAAACATCTACTCAATAAACATACAAAGCAACAAAACATACTGTACTATTTTCCTGTGAGTAATTCTTCATATGTCATTTTATAAGATAGTTCCTGTAGGCCTCAGAGGATTGAAAGAGTCATAAGACCTGGATCCACTTCACAGAGGTTAAAAGGACTCCAGATAAGAACAGCTTAAAATTTCCCCACTTGTCTTGGGACTCCTGCTCTTCCCAGTTACTAAGAAGGTGGGCCTAAGGGTTCCAAATAAGTTCATAAATTCTAACTTCTGTTCCTAGTTTAAGTTTGTCTCAACAGATTTCCACTTGGCTGGCAGATACCTCCAAGCATCAGTTGCTTACTATACTGCTCCAGATGACTGTGAGCTCTGGACTTGCTAAAAGCTGATGAGGACCAACCCAGCCAATGTGATTGTTCCCTGTCTCTTCAGGATCAGATAGCCACATGCTTCTGACAGATAACCCATTGCCCAGCTTTTAACCTTTCAGCTTTTTTGAGGTCCTGACAACTGCTCCCCAATGCCAGCTTGAAGCAGTTCCAGAAGAGAATACATCATCCCATGTTCCCTTGTTCAGAAAAGACTGAAATGCTGGGTCAAAAGGAAACTCCCTGGCATAGAGGCAAGATGGCCAACTATAATGCCCATTGACATACCAGAAAAATAGGTTCAGAGTTGTCAATAGAATATTTATTAACTGAAATGGTTCTGCAATAAGATAAGGCACCTTGGCCTTCTTTGTGCAGAACCAAAGGGGTATTATATAAGATCGTAGTCTGGTTGTACTCAAAGTTCAGAACTACATGGCCTTAAAAATGGCAATAGATACAGATGTTGTTGCCCTAGAAAACTCTGTTAGCTAATGGTTCGTAGGTCCCAATACCCTTGCATCCCTGGACAGGTAGGACTCATGATTGAGTCCTATCATTGGTACTTGTGAAGGGGGGAATGTGAAGGGGCCCCAGAATAGCTTGACCACACAGCAGCCATGACAGGCTTCTGTGACAGGCTTACTGGCAGGCAACACCCAGGGATCCACCCAGGGGTGAGGAAGTACCTGACATCCCAAACATTCCAACCATTATATAAGGTGGCCAGATATCCTTGAGTCTAGCACATGCCTAGTTTTTGTTTTACAGATACCCCTAGACAATTGTCAGCCAATCAGGCAGCTGGACCCTGGAAATCTCCTCACCCCAACCTCTGCTATGATAAAAACTCTACCCCATCTGAGCTCAGGGCTCTCTGCTCTCACTGCTGTGTTGGACAGACAGAGGGACCAAGCTCTGGAGCTTAAAATATAAGGCTCTTTGCTTTTACATGGGGATTCAGTCTCTGTGATGGTCTTTTGGAGGTCCCTGCATTCTGGGCATAACAGCAGCAGGCATGGTGGCTAGAACAGGGATGTGACAGATCACACCTTGAACCATAAGCACACAGTGGAGAATGAGAATAGAAACTCTCAAAGCCTGCATGATGACTTCACCTAGTAGGGCCACATCTCCTAAACCTCCCAAAGCCACCAGCTGGGGACTGTAGTGGGTAGCCATTCCAGCTTTGGTCTGGAAGTTCCAACCCCCATTGAGGCTTCCGTAACTATCACGCCTACAAGGCGGGGCCAAGAGAGGGCCTGAAGACCTGAGATTGGGACGCGCGGCTAGCTCAGTCGGTAGAGCATGGGACTCTTAATCCCAGGGTCGTGGGTTCGTGCCCCACATTGGGCGCCAGATATTGATGAAATTACTAAGGCCACTCCACGTAGTTAAGAGGAAGATTTATTTAGTGGGTAACTTACAAATGAAGGGATAGGTAGGTGGCGGGTTCTGGAAAAGACGCAGCGCAGTCCAGCGGTGTTCTCTGGAGAACTCTCCTTGGTCTACCTCTTGCGTCCAGGTCCAGCCAAACAAGAGAGCGCCGCGCGTACCGATCTCAGGTCTTCAGGCCCTCTCTTGGCCCCGCCTTGTAGGCGTGATAGTTACGGAAGCCTCAATGGGGGTTGGAACTTCCAGACCAAAGCTGGAATGGCTACCCACTACATCGGGGACAAGTGTTCAAATACAGGAACCTGTCAGGACTGCTCCTACAAGTGATATGATCTCCTCTTTCATGATGGATAAATCCAACACTTACATACACCCCTGTCACATTTCCTTCATTTGTTGATGCCATCTATGCTGACTCCACCACTTGGCTGTTGTGACTAGTGCTGCAGTAAACATGAGTGTATTGGTAGCCCATGTGTGAAATACCTTGGATTCCTTCAGACAAATACCACAGAGGTGGACCTGGCTCATATGGTGGGCCTATTTTTTTTTTTGGAACTTCTATACTGATTTCCATAGTGGCTGCATCCCTACTAGCAGTGACTAAGGTCCCCCTCAGCATTTGTTCTTTTCTTGATGATGGCCATTGAACTAGAATGAGAAGGAAGGCATCTTTGTCAGGGTTTCTATTGCTGTGATGAACACCATGACCACAAACAAAGTGGGGAAAAAAGGGTTCCACATCACAGTTCATCATGAAGTCAGGGCAGGGACTCAAGGAAGAACCTGAAGGCTGGAGCCTGGAGGCATGAACAGAACCATGGAAGAATGCTGTTTATGGCTTGCTCTCCATAGCTTGCTTAGTCTGCTGTCTTATACAACCCTAGACTGCCTGCCAGTGGTGGCACCACCCACAGTAAGCTGGGCCCTCTTTCACCAACCATTAACCAATAGAATGGCCCCCAGACTTGCTTACATGCAATCTGATGGAGGCATGTTCTCAGCTGAGGCTCCGTTTCCCAGATAACTCTTGTGTCAAGTTGACAAAAAAAAGGAGAACCTCAATGTAGTTGAGACAGATCTTACACTGCAGCCCAGGCTGACCTTGTTATTCCCACATCATGAGCCCCCCAGAGAGCACCAGGCATCTGAGTTCATATGCAAAAGTGAAGAGCCTTTATTGCAAGCTTGAGCTTGGGCTTCCTGTTGATTCCGACACAGTGGTTGGATCAAGGAGAGCCTTGAGCTCAGTTATGGTAGGGTTTTTAAGGAGTAAAAGATGGGGGGTAGAGGAATTCTGGGTTCAGATGGAGGTTGAACTCGTGATTGGGCAGGAATGAGGTAACAGAAGTCTTGTCAAACAATGATTGGTACTGGCGTTGCTGCAAGGAAATTGGCAACCGATATACAAGTGATGTAAGCTATCCTTTATGTCTTAGCGCATCTAGTACTTGTTTGTCTCAATTCTGATTGGTCTCCCACAGGGCACAGTTTGTGGCTTTCTCTGGTAAGGGTGAGGCCTAGTTCTAGTATGTCATGGCTGCACAAATGCTGTTAGGTCTCTTCATTTCCCTCTCTACAAGTAACTAGAGAGGACACAATCATGGGTCCTGTGTGTCCAGGGGTTCTAGGGGATGATATTGAGACTGGAGGACCATGAGTTGGACTGTGTTGACTCTTAACTACACAAAGGCCATCAGCTTGTTAATCAAGCATTGTCCCAAGGTCAGTAAGAGGGTAAGGATTAGAAGTGGTCCAGCTAGTGCTGAGAGTAGGGGAGTTAGCCAAGGGGACCAATTAAAAAGACCTCATACCATCCAGACTGTTCCTGGATTCTGTGGTTTTGTCTTTAATTTTTTTTTAAGTATAGTCATTGAGTTATGAATGACCCGAGTGATTGACATAAAAACAATATTCTTTCCAGAGTGCAGCACAGTCCTCCTTGATGCATAAAAAGGAGATCCAGACCCTCTCTATTCTGTAGGGCTATTTCAGTTAGGGAGTCTAAAGACCTTTCTGGTTTGCCAATCAAGTATGAGCCAAGTCTGAATCTATGGCTGATTGTAAAGCCTCGTAGTTTTTGTCTTGTAATATCAATGATGAGGTCCCTGTACCTGTGGCTCCTGCTATCCCAAGTCCCACCACACTAGAGAGCATTATTGTGGCTGCCCTATGGCCCTCTTAGATTTGGAGAGGGGAGACAGAGCTAATTTCATCTGAGTCTCTTTATAGTATTTTATATTGGTGAAGAGCTGGAACATCACATAATACCCCTTTCCTGCATTTAGGACCATACTATGAATGTATGGGGTCAACCCAGTATTGCAGGCCCATCACCCAGATAGGGCAGCGTAATGAGTTTCATTCTGCATGGTCAAGGTTTTATTTTTGCTGGACTATCTCAGAATGATTGACATGTAAGCAACAGATTTTCCCCAAAGGGAATTTGCCTTTGACTTAGCATTTTCAGCCTGTTAAAGGGATAGGGATGATGTACTCTCTTTTGTAGCTGCTTCCAGTTGAAATTGGGGTGTTGGTTGTCAGGGCCTAGCAAGACTGAAAGGCTAGTTAAAGGCTGGGCAATTATTTATTTATCAGGAACATCTGATTAGCTGCTCCAGGTGAAGGAGCAGGGAGCAATCACATCGGCTGGACTGGTTTACATCAGCTTTCAGCGAGTTCAGAGTTTAACAGTTTGCAGTCCATAGGTGCTCCCTGGATGGTGTCTGTTAAATCTGCGGAGACAAATATAGACTAAGGGCAAAAGTTAAAATTTAGGAGCTTAAAAGAAAACCTTATATTTGGAACTTTTACTTATCTGGAGTCCGTTTGACCTGTGATAGGTAGATTTAAGCCTTATGACCTTTTTGACTCTTTACAACGAGTGTCTGTAAAACAGCTGGAACAGATTTACATCTTGGAGACACAGCAAAAGCTATGGCTTTTGGTTAACCTGATGAAAAACAACTTTAAGTCTATAAAAAAAATTTTAAATCTTAAGCTTATGACTGAATAGTCAGTATTCAGTGCTCTATCAGTTTAGCTGAACTCCTTTTACTAATGTTAAAACTCTAAACCTCTGAAATCTCAGTGTAACGATATATTTTAAGTCAAGTTTGCAAGTCATACATGGTGTATAAGATGTCCAAGACCAATTGTCCTGTCAAGGCTTTCATGGTTTTTTGACTATTAAGGGAACATGTAGAGAAACATAACCAGAAAAACCTATGATATATGTCTCTCAACATAGCTAGACCAAACCAACTTTATGGCTTTTTTGTAATTGTTTTGCATTATATTTATTAGCATTTGACATTTTATATATGAATCAATTTGATTATTGTTATCTTTTAAAAATATCACTAGAAAGTGTATTTTACCAGAGACAGAAATAGTTATTATTGAGAACAGCCATTGTGAGGTATGTTCTTTTAATGAAAAATTACATCTGAAACCTGTGTATTTTTTTAATATGAAGCTTGTGAGCAAGGCAAATCTATTTGCCTTTTAAAAATAAGAAACCTAGTAGCTTTAACTAATTATAAATATAGTTCTGAACATCTTAAGGCTTAATCATCTTTAACAGTTTATAATAAAAATAACAATTTTTGAATTGAAGTTCTTTTTAGTATCAAGATAAGACTTTTAATTCATAAACATAGACCACAAACAGGCTGGGAATTTTCCTAATCCTTACATAGTGTACCATTATAGAAACATAACAGTTTCTTATATGACTCAGTTTACCAAAATAGCCATAGCTTAACAATGCTAGCAAAAACAAAGAGGTTAGACATATATCTTTAAACCACTTTTTTTGTAAACTTGAATAAATCTTAAGAGAGACATCCTTCAAGCCAGTGTTTTTTAACTTTTTGTGAGTCATTGTTATGCAAACGTTTGACATGCACGTGACCCTAGGTTACTCCTGTAAAAACCCCCAGAGTCTTAAGATTGAAAAACTGTTCCAAGTTCTTTGCCAGATTATTTAAGGTCATCGTCTTATTGCATCGTAAGATAGAAACATCCAAGTTCTTGGTGCTTAGCAGTTGTGGCCCTAACTTTAGCTGGCCAGTGACTACACTGGTTGTTTGGGATTCCACTGTAGTTTTGAGCCTTTCAGCATTAAAAATCATGTTTTGGGGTTGACATATTTCAGTTGACAAAAACAGTCTGGCAGAAGCAGAACTTAAGGGGTTAAAAAGCAAGTTTAGCACATTTGAATATTTGCCCAGAACTATAGATATTCATGGATTAGATCTTTGTTTTAAGGCTACCTATGTAGCCTTCTGATTATTAAGCTTGTGTTAAAGTTTTGAGTCAACCTTTTTGTTACAAATATTATATATTTTTAACTATGTCCAATAAATTTATGAACCAATAATTTCTTGGCTGCTCTGCTCTTGTTCTTTCTGTCTGCCAATTTTTCACCTCAGACATAGAGACTTAAAAAGCAAGTCTGGGTCTGAAAAATGGTGGGTCATAATCCAATTTCAGAGCCAGCTTTTTAATAAAACAGAACAGAACAAAACAATTTTTATAAGGGTGTAGTTTTAATGGCCAGGACGCCCAGAGATAAATTCTGAGCCTGGGTGGCTGGCTGGAACAATAAGAGCTGAGCTGTGACCAAGACATACAGAACACAGTAAACTCCTACATTCAGGACCAGTCAGACACAAACCTGCAGTGGCCACATTCATGCATTCAAACATAAAAACAACAGACAATATTTTTTACTTTTTCCAGCTATAATTTTAAGGAGCGGTGACTTGTTACCTATTGGATCCATTTCTCACGGGCACCAGAGAAAGCTGCCCATAAGCCCAAGTACCGCATTCTGCAACCCTACCCTGTCATTGAATTATTTCAGGTTGCAGCCCTGGGCAGGATTGATACTTGGTTTAGAGGAGCTGGGGGTGCAGTGCTCCCATGGCAGAGCCAGCTTGTCCGTTTTTGTAAAAGAGTCGCCTTTTTTTTTAATGTGAAACACAGAGCCTCAATTAAGCAATTAAATAAAACCACAGACAAATTGACAGACATGGACAGACTGCTGCTTCAAGGACAACCAATAGAGTGGGAAAGGAGATGGGAAGAGAACCAGATGTCCTACCAGCGGGACCCAGACATTCTGCTGCTCTATCAGCCTGGCCCAGGAGGCAGATGAGGCATTGACCTGCTCTGTTTTCAACCTGGGCTGGTCACAGATTCCTCCTGGTCAACCAGAGGAAAAACTGAAATAGACAATGGCATGTCACCAATCAGCAGGGTGTAATCCTTCTCGTCTATTCAGGGAAACCAGAGGGATTCAAGATCCAATCCTGTAAAGAAGGGTCCTAGGATGTCTCCAAGTTCCTGAACTTGTGGTCCTCCAGTGTGCCTATCCAGACTTTTGCAAGCAACTTAAAAATGGGCCCAGTCAAAGTACAATGCAAGACAGAGACAAAGTAAAACCAAATGAGACAAACAGAAATACATGCACTGGCTGGTCAAAGGCTCCATGGATCAGGGTCTTTGTGGGTCTGGGGGATCCTGGATGAGTCCCCAAATGTTATGCCTGCATCATGAGCCCCCCAGAGATCACCAGGAGTCTGAGTTCATATGCAAAAGCGCAAAGCCTTTATTGCAAGCTTGAGCTTGGGCTCTCTGTCTGTTCTGACATAGCAATTGGATCAGGGAGAGTCCTGAGCTCAGTTATGGCTGGGTTTTTAAAAAGTAAAGGATGGGGGTATGTGCATGGGAATTCTGGATTCAGATGGGGGTTGAACTCCTGATTGGGCAGGAGTGGGGCAACAGAAGTCTTGTCAAACAGGGATTGGTATTGGTGTTGCTGCAAGGAAATTGGCAACTGATATACAAGTGATGTAAGCTATCCTTAATGTTCTGGAGCATCTAATACTTGTTTGTCTCAATTCTGATTGGTCTCCCACAGGGTACAGTTTGTGGCTTTTCTTGGTTATTGTAAGACTGAGGCCTAGTTCTAGTATTGTTAGTCTGCAGCCTGTCACGGCTGCACTAATGTTAAGTTAGCCCTCTTCAACCTCATCACTCTTGGTAACCCTCCTGCATTAGCTCCCTTCAAGCTGGAATTACAGATGTGTGTCACCACATCCAGCTCATGCAGTTTTGATTTGCATTTCCCAGCTGTTGAAGAATGTTGAACATTTTTTTCCCCATATGTTAGAGACTGACCCAGGACGGTCTGACTTAAGATTGTTATGTTATGTATTTCTGCTTGGAGTTTGGAGTCTGGCAAAACCAGATGCCCTTGGCCAAACTGCACGTCCTGCAGAGGCAGAATGACCTTGGTCTAACTAAGAAGTATACTTTTTAGATATAGCCTTGAACAGTAATCAGGCAGCTGCAGAGCCTGGGAACCAAAGAGACTTCACCTCCCCCGATCACTCTGACTTCTCCTGAAAATTTTCCACTCCCCTCTCTGCTCCCCGCTTAAAGTCCTCTATAAAAGCATGTACAGTTCACTTAATAAACGGAGCCTTGACATGACTCAGGTTGACTCAGTGTCTCATTTGTGCTCGGCTCCCTTCCCTTCTCCCCCCATGGCTTTTTCAGGTGTTTCCCGGTTTGAAACCCACAAATAGCTGGACCTGCAGGGCGGGTCAAGTGGCGCCGGAACGTGGGGCCTCGAGACACGGCGATTCACAGGACGACAGACGAAAAGAAAAGAAAGTCCGGCTGGACATATATATTCTGGTAGCGGCCCCCGGACAGCATCACTCGTGCGACTCAGGCACCGTGAGGTAAGACTTGTCGTCTATCAGCCATGGGAAAAGTAATGTCTAAGGAGGCTCTCTTCATTAGAGAGATAAAACATAATTTAAGAGAGAGGGGAGTAAGAGTTAAAAAGAAAGATTTGTTAAAATTCTTTTGTTTTGTGGAGGAAAAATGCCCCTGGCTAGGCATTCACCCTCTGACTTGGAATAAAGTTGGAAAAGATATTAATAATATGCTCAGAGAAGGGGAAAATATCCCCGATACATTTTTTAGTTATTATGGAGTAATAAGAGATCTTTTAAAAGATTCAGAAAAAGATGGTAAAGTGTCTCATTTACTAGTACTCGCAGAGGACTTGTTGGATGAGGTATCTTATCCAAAAGAAAAAAAAGAGTGAAATAGCTTCAAAGAAGGCAGGTCAAAAGAATGAGAAAGCTAACACCGCAGCCATAAATAACATAGGTCAGGAGAACTCAGACAGACAGGGCAAAGCTGATGGTAAAAGTGAAAGTACAAATAGCCTTATTAATAAAGTGACAGGGCAGACTGGCTCTCGTGCTTCTTCTTTGATAGATGAACCCGTATTGGATAAGGATTTGGACCCCCCTTTAATCAGGCCTCCCCCCCCAGTTAAGTCTCTGTATCCTGTTATTCACAAAGATAGGGGTGATAATTGGCCGGACCCAGCCTCGAAGGCCAGTTTAGAAGAGGCAGCGGCTTGCTATGAAAGAGAAAGATACGATTCACCTGGGTTTCAGAATTTACCGGCCTTCACAAGGCGCCTCCCGGCTGCCGGAGAGTCAAAGGTCTCACAATGGCCTTCCCCTCCTCTGCCGGAGGTTGCCCCTCCTGCCTCCTTGGACCCCCCTTCCTTGTCACCCGGGGTCCGGAGCCTGCGTGCCACTAAGAAAGCTCTCTTAGATCAGGTCCAGGATCTAAAGGAGGTCCTTTCATTAAAAAGAGAGCTTAAGGACCTCACCCACCAGATTCATGGATATAGCCTCGCCTCCTAAAGTAAATAAAAAGAAACAGGGTACTCAGAGGCAGGCGCCTACAGTGTCCCTCTCCTTTCCAGTTATGACTCGCTCAACTAGTCAGCCTCGAAGTGCTGGGGAGACGGGACAGTCAGAGGAAACAGAGGAGCCAACAGAACAGCCAGACTCATCCAATGATCAGGAAGGAGGGGACATAGAGAGAGATAGTGGGGAAACTGATAATGCGGTTTCGGGTTCAGAGGAGGAAGCTGAAGACGAATTGGCTGATGACAGGGAAGAGCCAGAAGAACCCGATAATCATAGCTCTTCGGGCTCTCATACATTTAAGAAAATAAAACTTAGAGATCTAAAGGATTTACACAAAGCTGTTAAAAATTATGGCATCAATGCCCCGTTTACAATTTCTATCCTGGAAGGGCTTGGACAAGGAGGCAGTCTCCTTCCCCATGAATGGAATAAAATTATCCAGTCAGTCTTGACCCGCAGTCAGTATTTGACCTGGAAGGCAGAATTTATAGATAGGGCTGAAATGCAGGCTGCCTTAAACAAACGCAGCCCGCAGATGGCCTCCTGCTCCGTAGACAAACTGACAGGGCGAGGTAATTTCACTGCAGAAAATAAACAAAGAGGCTTGCCAGTAGGACTCTTGGCGCAAACTTCTCAGGCAGCCCTAGCAGCGTGGAGAGCCGTCCCCTCTATGGGATTGGCTAGCACTTCACTGTCCAAAATAATACAGGGAACTAATGAGCCTTATGCTCAGTTTGTGGCCAGGCTATTAGAAGCTGCTGAGCGGATTTTAGGAGAAGATGGTGCTGAGAATATCATGGTTAAACAACTGGCTTTGGAGAATGCCAATGCAGCCTGCAAAGCCGCCTTGAGGGGAAAGACTAAAACTATGGATCTTAATGGAATGATTAAACTATGCAGTGAAGTAGACTCTTTTGATTGCAAAATTTCAAAATCTATCAGTTTAGCCATAGGCGCTGTCTTTCAGCCCATGGCCGGGAAGTCAGGAGAAGCAAAAAATTGTTTTCGATGCGGAGCCTCAGGTCACTTTGCTCGCCAGTGTCCCACTAACCCCCGTCCTTACTTTGCCATCGCCGCTAACCCCAATCCTGGGACCTTCCTTCCCAATTCTGATCCTCGAGGTCCAGCCCCGGGGATATGCCCCCGATGTAGGCGAGGATGACACTGGAGTAGCAGGTGCTACTCCAAGTATGATATTAATGGCCAGCCCCTGTCTGTGGTACAGGGAAATGGGCTGAGGGCCCCAGTCCGGGGCCCTCCTCCACAGTGGCCATCTCCACTTCAGTCAAAGGCCAACAACAACCCTTTTATCAGTCATCAGCAACAGGGGGCTACACGTCCTCAGGGCAGTCCAGCTCACCCTGCTCAAGCTTATTTAGAGCCACCCCAGGCAGTGCAGGACTGGACCTGTGCTCCTCCACCTCCCGAATTGTAATTCCTGAAGAAGGAACAGTAATTATAGAAACTGGGGTTTTTGGCCCTCCCCCACAGGGTATGTTTTTTCTTGTCATCGGCCGAGCTTCCAGCTCGATACAGGGGCTCACAATCATCCCGTCCATAGTTGATGGTGATTACCAGGGGGAAATAAAATTCTTGGCTTCAGCCTCTCGGGGTCCGGTTACTATTCCCATGGGTCAACGAATAGCTCAGGCCCTGCCACTCCCATTAACCGGGGAGTTTCAACACAAACATTCTTCCCGTGGTTCCTCCCATCCTGGCTCCTCCGATGTCTTTTGGGTGCAGCAGCTGACTGAAAGTAGACCCACTTTAAAACTTTTACTAGACGGAAAATCTTTCCTTGGCCTTTTGGATTCTGGTGCTGATGC
>CABHPP010119678.1:0-35603 GCA_902168425.1 Peromyscus attwateri
CAGAAGGGAACCTGCCCGCTGGCCAGAACTTGGGGCCAAGGTGTGCAGGTCTTGCCAGGGGTGGTTGGCACCCAGGGACGGGATCTAGGGTGAGGGCGGGCACTCACCTTTGTCCAGAAGGGAAGTCTGTCCGGGGCAGGCTGGGAGCTGGGGGCCGGTCTCTAAGTCTCAGGAAGTTGAGAAGTCAGATGTCATTCTAATTAGCTTGCTTTTAGATGTCACTTGATCTTTCCCCTTTGCATCGTCTAGTAATTTTTACTTTGTTCTGTATTATTAGTGTATTTATTTGTTTATTTATTTTACATCCCAGCCACCGTTTTCCCTTCATCCTCTCCTCCTATGCCTTCCCCTTCCACTCCTTCTGTGCCTATTCCCCAATCCACTCCTGCTCTGTTTCTCTTCAGGAAACCACAGGTCTCCCATGGATATCAACAAAATGTGGCATATCAAGTTGCAGTAAGACTTGTTACCTCCCCTTATATTAAGTCTTGGCAAGGTAATGCAGTGTGAAGAATAGTGTCCCAAATACCAGTAAAAGAGTCAGAGACAGCCCCTGCTCCCACTGTTAGGAGTCCCACAAGGGGACCAAGCTACACAACTATAACACATTCAGAGGGCCTACGTCAGTCCTATGCAGGTTCCCTGGTTGTTGAATCAGTCTCTGTGAGCCCCTGTGAGCCCTGGTTATGTGGGCCATTTTCTTGTCGTGTCCTTGACCCCTATGGCTCCTACAATCCTTTGTCCACCTCTTCTGCAGGATTCCCTGAGCTCCACCTAATGTTTAGTTGTGTATAGACAGAGTTTTCAGTCAGGACTGCTGGCTCCCCAAATAACTACACAGAAATTTGTTATTGATTTTAAATGCTCAGCCAATAGCCTAGCCTTGTTACTATCTCTGTCAATTTAAATTAACCAATATACCTTATTTCCACTCTACCATGTGACAGTACGTCTTTCTGCCTAGCTAATGACCAGTTGGCTCTTTATTAAACCAATGAGAAAAAAACATCTTCACAGTTTATAAAAGCATTATTCCACAGCATCTGTGTGTTTGCATCTGTTTCCATCAGTTTTTGGATGAAGCCTCTATGATGATAATTGATCTAGTCACCAATCTATGATTATAGCAGAATATTGTTAGGCATCATTATAGTGACATTATTTTTTTTCTCCAGTCATGTTTAGTTCTATCCTAGGTCTCTGGGTCATTATTATTATTATGTGTCATGGGGAATTTCCTTTTTTGACCACAGGTAAAACCAGTGCTGGTTCAGCATCAAGGTTTGTCAGGAGTCCTCATGAAATGGAGGTAGGGTGAGAGGAGGGACACCTGTTAACAGGCTGCTACAGGGCTGGGAATGAGACTGGAGAGATTGTAATGGAAGACAGGAAGGAGAGTATTAATCTACTACCTCAGTCCCAGCAGGATGTGGCACATGGGTATTCCAGTTATAAAGTATTTTTAAGTATAAGCAGCTGAACCAAAGGAAACTTATTACAATTTATGGTTGGTTACATAGGTTCATTGATGAAAATGAATTTTTTCCTTAGGATAAAGCATATCTTGATTCTCCCCAAATCTGATTTAAATGTTTAGATAAAATGTTAGACTTCAGAATTTTGAAATGAATCTACAAAGTATTAAGTGTCTGTGGTAGTTCTAATGGAATAACCTTTTAGATGTGACATTGGCATATGTCCTAGAGAATCAGGACTTAAATATGTAAGAGTATATATACCTCTTACCTACATACACATTGAAGTTCTATTTCCTATTTGTAATGATATTAGGAAGGGAGGTCTTTTAAAAACAAGTGTGATCCCATGAGGATACAGTTGTATTTAATGGAATGAATGTTCTTATAAGAACTCTGAAAAAAAATGTTTCTATTTTCCATTTTGTTAGGATTTAGGGAGAAATTGGCAGTCTTAAAGCAGAAAAAGAGCCCTCACCAAAATTATATCATGCTGGCACCTTAACCAAGGCGTTTTCTTATCAATCAGTATAACAAATAAATATCCTATTTTGATAAACCACTGTGTTTATAGTATTCACAAGCTAAGAAAACAATTATTTTAATCATTGTTGATTTTAAGGGTTATTTGTATATTTTGGATAGTTATCTTTTCCAGATGTTTTTTGAAAATATTTGCTTCCACCCTGTAGCTTTTGTTTTCATTCTCTTTATAATATCTTCTAGAGAGAAGTATTTTTTAATCCAATGAAATACAACTTTTATTTCATGGATTATATGTTTGGTGTTATACATAAAATAAATTATTTTAGTTAGATCTTCTATTCATCAAAATATTTTAAAATTACATTATTTTTTATTGTGTTGCATGCTTTTTTATGCATGTAAAAGTTAGAAGACAACTCGAAAGAATTAGTTCTCTAATTATACCATATAGGTCTCAAAGCTATAAATTATGTCATCAAATTTGATTATACATTCTTTTAGTCATGGAGTCATCTTATTTGCTGTCTGAACATTTTTATATTTACAATTTTAATCTTCACTGCTATAGTCTGGGGAATGTACTTAGGTCTCTTACTTAGCTCTACCTCATTTATTAGTTCACCTTTTCAGTGAATTTTTACTTTTAGTATTTAATGTTTCCCTTTCTGAAAACATACTTTATTCATCTAGCAACTCTCTCCAGATTTTATGACCTAAATGTGCACTGGCACTAAGAACCCATGTGCTCAGAATGTGTGACTGAGTTCATTAATTGCAAGATTAACTCTAATACTTCATGTTCCAAGTGGTTTGATTTTACTTTTCTAGAGCTTAGCTATGTATCTAATATTTTTATTTTTCATCTTATATTACTGTACTTTTTGTGTTTCAGATTTTAATTTTAATTTTATTAAAATATCTTCAAAATACCTGTATTTAACTGAGAGAAACTTTTGGGTAACATATTGGATATCAGGCTTTACTAAAAATTTAAATTCTAGCTTGAAATTAAATTGCTTTTGATGTAATATTAAGCTGAATTTTTAACTCATTCAGGCACTGTATAATTAGATATCCACAATAAATTCATTCCTTAAAGTATATTTATAAGTAAACTTCTTGGAAGCTTCAGGGTTCAAAGAGGTAAAACAAATTCAGAGACAATTCTTCAAATCTGGTCAATATGCCATTTCAGTTTGTCTTCTCAAGTATGTTTTACCTTTCCTGTTTTCACAACTTCTTACATGTTTAAAATATACTGTGATCATATTTACAACTAAAGCCCCTTTTTATACCCCACCTACTTGTGGTGATACTTTATTTGTGTTGAAATGTGATATTTTATTTGTATGTTAATAAATAAAGTTTGCCTGGAGATCAGAGGTCAGGAAGCCATTAACAGAAGTCAGGCGGTGGTAGCCCATGCCCTTAATTCGATCACATGGCAGACAGAGTCTCTGTGTCAAGGACACAGCCAGCATGGTGACACAGTCTTTAATCCCAATACCAACCATAGAGACCTGGAGGTCTGCGTAGACAGGCAGTGACAAGGAAGTCATGTGGCTGGGCTTAGAGCCAATGAGAAGGCAGAACAGAAAGGCAATAAAAGCACAGATCAGACAGGAAGAAACTCTCTCTCTGTGGAAGCTACTGTTGGGGCTAAGCTAAGGCTAGTCGTGGCTATAAGTAGAATGGGATGCAGAAAAGAACAGGATGTCGAGATGAAGCCACCCACAAGCCAAGAAGAATGGACAGCTAAATTCCAAAAAACACCAACAATTTCCAGAATGTAAAATCTTAAATCATGACAGGACACTGGTAGAATTCAGGTTTATCTGGTACATGAACTACTCTCACCAAATGTGAGGTCGAACTGTAGGCCTTGTGTACATCCTACTTCACAAATGAGTCTGTCAGATACGCTAAGCCTATAGGCTGAAGATGATGCCCCAATGTTGTAGAAAAACCTCAGGTGACTGTCCAGGCAGCTGGCTGTTTCTGTCAACTCACATTTTTTTGAAGGCCACTTGCTTACACTTCCTGTCTTACTAGGTAATATTGTTTCCTTCTTGGGTCTCTGAGGGAGTTGAAGATTAGATAGTTATAGATATAGTTAGTTAAAGATTAGTTATAGTTATAGTTTTCCTTGTTAAAATTTTCAGAAAAGAAACTCACTAAAGAGGTGTAAGTGTATAAATTTAAAAGACATTATAAGATAGTTCTCTGTTAGTAATACAAGTTAGGATAAAAAGTGAATCAGGTACATTTTGGACTTACCAAAATAGGATAGATAATGTAATATTTTCTCTGAGTTTGTCAAATGCAAATAGATTAGACATTGTTGAGGTATCTATTGCTTTTATATATTGTGTGTAGTTATTGTACTTATTGTATATAGTTTTTCTTATATTAGTTATAACTTTTTTCTTTTTATTAGAATAAAAAGGGGAAATGTGATGATACTTTGTGCTGAAATGTGATATTTTATTTGTATGTTAATAAATAATGTTTTCCTGGAAATCAGAGGTCAAAAAGCCATTAACAGAAGTCAGGTGGTGGTAGCACACATCCTTAATCCGATCACATGGCAGGCAGAGTCTCTGTGTGGTCAAGGACATAGCCAAGTGTGGTTACATGAGCCTTTAATCTCAATACCAACCATAGAGACCTGGAGGTCTGTGTAGACAGGCAGTGACGAGGAAGTCATGTGGCTGGGCTTAGAGCCAATGAGAAGGCAGAACAGAAAGGCAATAAAAGCACAGGTCAGACAGGAAGAAACTCTCTCTCTGTGGAAGCTACTGCTGGTGGTAAGCTAAGGCTAGTCTTGGCTTTTTGCTCTGATCTCTTCAGCTATTACCTCTGTATTTGTGTTTCTTATTTAATAAGACTGTTTAGAAATTCATCTATACCTACTTCTGCTGATTCTCTTCTACTTCGCAACTAATACCTTTCCTATCTTTGTGTATTCTTGTGCAATAAACCAGAGCTACTGTGTGTTCATGATTGCAAATCATATCCAGAAGGCAAAATTTTACAACATTCTTCTACATTCCAAAACTCTTACATTGTTCACATCCATTTCTCCATTTTTAATTTGGATGTGTATTATAGGATGTGACACTTCTATCTATATATTCTTCCAGTGCTATTAATTGGATCCAATCATCATAAAATACAAGGCCTTTGATACAATTACAAGATGTATTTATTTATTGAGTTGAATAGCGGTTTATTGAAAACCATTTTTATACTAGAAACCATGACATGCTTTGGACATACTACAATGAATAAAACCAAGAGCCATCTTGTGATTAGAGGAAAAGAATTATCTGTTTCTCACTGATTTTGACATTTGCTCAGTCAAGCAAATTAATGTGCATTGGGCTGGCCAGAAGTGTCATATAGGATCAGATAGACTTTCTGAACCACATTTTGTTAGTATAGAATTGGAAGAACTAAGACTAATGGAATTGTGAAGATTTGTGAAGGTATGGCTTCCAAAGATCTCCATCTGATTTTCTTATTTCAGGCTTATTTTAAAGTAAGACTAGTCTCACTTCAATACCCTCCACTGTAGTTCAAGATAATTCTTCCTGACTATAGAAATCTTTTAAATATTTTCTATCAATTAAACTTGCTTTCAGATAGTTTTGCCTGTGTGTAATGCACATTCATGACTCCCACCTCTACTTCCCTACCACTCCTGTGAGTGAATCTCTTCCCCACAAATTTCTCTCACACATTCATACTATTTCTCTTGTTTTGTGACTAACCATAGGCCATATAACACCTCCCAGATCCACCCACACCTCTCTACCTACACAACTTCATATTCTTTTTGTTTCTTCCAAACCTAGTGAATAGAATGCACTGTACTAGGTTTGGGGCTACCTCCTTTGGTGCAGTAAATCAAAGATTTACCAGGAGCCACACCCCTAAAGAAAACTGACTCTCCTTATTTCAGAAGTTATCAATGGTCAATTTTCCTTGGCTAGGGCCTTTGTCTCCACTTTTGCCCTCCATGATCAGATTTTGTTGACTTGATCTTGTGAAGTTCTTGAGCATGCTGTCACAAACACTGGGAGATCATATGTGTAACTCTCCTATTGGTTAAGAAAACACCATTTCATTGCAGTCATCCACCACCTCTGGCTCTTGTATATCTGTTTCCTCTTCTTCCAAGAGTCTTGAGACTTGGGAGGATGGTGTAGGATGTAAATTTACTACCTATGGCTAAGCATTCAACAGTTTCTAATTTTCCACATGTGGATATGTTACAGGTCTTACTGCATATCAGTATCTCTTACAAAAAGAAGCTTCTCTATGAGGATTGAGAGATATACCAGTCTGTAGTTAAAGTCAGAAGTCATTAGGAGTCCATTTAGCAGCATAATAATAGTAAGTTCTCTCATAGAGCCTAAAATTTTCTAGCTAGTTTTTGGTCGCATTATCAGTGCCAGGTAAGGGGTCCATCTTGTGGATTGGGCAGTAATCCAATTAGAAAATGTTTGCTTATTCCCTGTAACATTTGTGCCACTATTTCACCAATGGGTTTATCTTGCTATGCAAGTAATTATGATATCCTGCAGGGTTCACAGCTGAGTAAGACAGCTGATGGTTTTCTCTTCTGGTAACTTGCATAGAACCTCTCAGCAATCTGAATGCTAGAAAATAGAAATGAAGCTTCTAGGTCAGTACCAGATTGATTTCTCTAAATTTTATGACTCATATATGTGATACCATCAGCAATAGAATCTAATTTTCTATTCTGGGGTAAGGTCTATAGGATGCCACAGGCAAACAATTCCAAAAGAGGTAACCCATTTCTGGCACTGGATTTTGTATTTCCTAGCCTGTGTTGTAGTGGAATTGTCACCTGTGGGAGCCTGTTTTCAGGTTCCTCGTGGCTTTACCCAATAGGTCTATGTAGAGAGGATGATTAGGACCACGGGCCTGAGTGCAGGTGGCTGAGATGTTCTGCACTTGGCTGTGCTGGAGGGAGGTCCTTTGCTCCACCCCCTTGGCATTTCTATAAATACCTTAGGGCAGATATAGTCAGGGCCCATTGGAATAGGTTCCAGGCCCTCTTGAGGCTATCCTGTATTTTCTATCTGTTTATCTCCACATTCTAAATCCTTCTATCTAGTATTTCCTGGTGTTGTCACTCAAAAAAACTCTGGGGAACTGTAGGGTTGGTGGGGAAATGCCCCACAGTCACCCATTATAATGTAACAATATATCTATCGATATATCTCTTTATCTATCTATCTATATGTGTGTGTGTGGGTGTATTGAGAAGCAATATTTGTGTCTACAAATTGTAGTGTTTAAATGTATGCATTCATACGCTTGTTGAAAGAATATGTTAATTAATAAAACATTTCCTGTAGTGGTTTGGATGAGAACGATCCCCAAAGGCTCATATATGTGTATGTTTAATCTCCAGTTGGTGAACAGTTTGGAATGATGTAGGAGATATGGCCTTGTTGGAGTAGTTATGTCTTTATTGGAGCAGATGTGTCATTGGCAGTGGGCTTTGAGGTTTCAAAAGCCCATGCCGGGCCCAGTCTGTCTGTCTGTCTGTCTGTCTGTCTGTCTCTCTCTCTCTCTCTCTCTCTCTCTCTCTCTCTCTCTCTCTCTCTCCCTCTCTCTCTCCCTCTCTCTCTCCCTCTCCCTCTCCCCATCTCTGCCTGCTGCTTGTGGATCAGGATAAAAATCTCTCAGCTACTTCTCCAGCACCATGTCTGTCTGTTCCCTCCTCATGACAAAAATGGACTAACCCTCTGAGACTGCAAGCAAACACCAAATTAAATATATTCTTTTGTATGAATTACCTTGATCATGGTGTCTCTTCACAGCAACAGAACAGTAACTAAGACATTAGTCTCTACCTAAGTCTGCCTAAATTATACTGATAGATGATCTCCATGAATACCTGGAAAGAAGAACTGTCTTCACTCCATTTCCCAGCTATGTTTCACTGAGACAAATAGAGCTATGTTTTTTGTGTTCTAGGCCACTGTAGGTCTCTATACATATTGGTCACATCTGCTCAGATTTTTGGACTTCATTTTGAGTTCATTCTAGGATAGAGTGGCCAAGCATAATTTTCAAATGCAGCTGTGAAATGGTAGCCCTAGGTGTCATGTACATTTCTCCTTGAAGTCAATAAGCATTTAAACAGAAAAATAGCAAGCTGGGAAAAAAACCATCGTATTCTTTGTCTGTTTGTTTGATTAGGCATTAGTATGGGCAAAGTTAGTTTGTTGGTACCATGTAATCATTCCAGTAACATTGACAATTTGTGCTAAACAGCAGGCCATTTAACATGTAGCTTACCAAATTGTTCAAAACCTTACTTCAGTGGGTGCCTTAAACTGCAAGATGGGGTTAAAGGCTGAGATATTTGTACTTTCACATTGATTTGATAAAAAAATGTTAATTTAAAACATCTAACCAACCTCTCTCCCATGCTACTGAAAACAGCACTAATGGAACTCATTTGGTCACAATGAGTTATAAAAGGCAAATATAAAAGTCATGAAAGGAAGACCTAGCTAAGGAGAGAGAGGAGATTAGTATCAGTGAAAGAAAAAAGGAGATGGTAGCTCAAGGATGAATATTATCAACATGTATTATGTACATGTAGGAAATGTCACAAGGCAACTCATTATTATGGATAATTAAAATATGGTAATAGTAAAATGTAAAATCCAGAAAGGTCTTATGTGTTTTATTTGTGTAAGATAGCCTCTCTGTCTCACCTCTAGACGTAGAAACATCTGTAGCTCTCTGTTGAGAATTAGAGATAAAATAAGAAACAAAGGAGAGGAACTGTACATTAACGTTCAAATATTTTAGCTATCAAGGCACTACAGCCTCAAAAGGATCATTCAACATGCACTCGGCGTACTCTAAAAGCACAGTCTATAGAACCAGAGGGGAAAGATTTTATTTAAATTCAATTTGTCAAAGTACAAATACCTTTGTGCAACTTAAGCTGTGATTTAAAAAGAATTAATAGGTAGGAGTAGTACGTTTTATAAGCATCTCTCTGGATTTTGTTGGTTGCTTTGATATTCTACAATACAAAGTTCATTTAAGAGAAGATATTATAGAAATTCTAAAATGGAACATTTACTTGAAAAGTTAACTTCATAAACATGAGTTTTCAATATTTCACCATATTGTTTAATCATTAGGTAGAATAAATGAAAATACAGTTAAAAGCTAAAATACTACTCAAATAGTCTTTTTATTGTTTACTTTCAAAAGCGTAGATTTGTAGTACATGTGTCCTTACCATTTACTACTGGGTAAACATGATTGTGAAATTGAAAGAAAATCAGGTATTGATAGGTAAAGAGAAGTTATAGAATTGACTTACGTATTAGACATTTTGGTGTTCCCAAGTATTAACACTGTGCATTATATTCTCAACTATAATCTTTAGACTTGCTTAGATCAACTTTTAACTTAATGGAAGGTGTTAATAGAGAACACATTAAATGCTTGAGAAGAGAATTAATTTCTGTACAAGTGAGGCCCTCACATTCTGAAGCTCAGGCACAGTTTGTATCAATATGATATTCACTGTTACAGAATATAGATTGTATAGGTGACATTATGATATTTTACTGCAAATGAATCTACTAACACACCACAGCATGGAATAGAAAATCTATACACATATTTTGGCAGATAGTTAGCTGAGAATAATAGCCTGTAAAAAGTTTGACATAGTGTGATTAGTATAGCAAATTATATCAATGAATAGTCTATTTCATTTTTGACACAGAAAACCCCTTCTTCTTGGCAAATGTGAGGTATTATTATCTAGGTGAGCTATTGTTTGAAACCAGACTTGATGCTTCAAGGCTTCTGTCATTTTTTTTATATTAAGTTATTTCAGAAAGTATAGTACCTTTAATAGGAAATGTTTTTACTTCTTAGAACCTTACATGAAAATTGTTAATGCATTCATCACCTTCAAATACTGCCCACTGCCAAATTTTTGTTAGGTACTTTAACATTTTATGGTAATGAGGCTAAACATAACCTATTGGATTTCTCATTAGATTATAATCTGAGACAGCACATAACATGCAACACTAACATGTAATCCACATTTTTCAGCCTTACAAACGTTAACAATTTCAACTATACATGAAAATGACACAACAGAATTTGAGTTTGTTATCAACTTCATAAAAGACCATATTTCTTCTTCATTCTTGAAATAAATCCATTTCATTGCATTAGCCAATGAGAGTTTCAATGTAGCTTCACGACCACAACACATGCCCCAGCTCGTCCAATGTTGACAGGGACTTCCTAAAACAAAACAAAACAAAACAAACAAACAAAAAGAAACACTGTCTTTAGCATAGCCGAGAATGTTGACCTTCAGAGAATTTTTACATGTTTTGGCCCAACTTTTGCCTTGTCCTAAAATAAGAAAGCTGCAGCTCAGATCATTATAGACTGTAGAATGCTAATAGATCTCAGCTGAAAGTTCAGTTGCTTTGGGATAACATTTTACATTGGTGACAATCTTCTCAGGTTTTTTTTCAACTGTGAACAGCTAATGGTACTACTACTCAAAGGTTTTGTGAGGATTAAATGAAATAATCGATCACAAGAATTTAGCATATATAATTATACTGCCATTCTCTGTTAGTGTTCTTGTTGCTTTGAGTAAACAAACAATGAGACAGTAATAGAGCCAAAGTCAGAACCTAGGACTCTTGGGTACTTGTATACTGAGAAAAGATCTGGTCTGGCTGTACAGAGGAATAACGTGAAATTAATTCCAAAATTGGGCTTTAAAAACTCCTTAAATTCTGAAATATACCAATTTGAAGATTTTTACATGAATACCTCTTTCCATTCATCTTTCTGAGCATCATATGATTCAACAGTATTCAAATAAGTATGACCATCATATCCGCCAACCACATAGAGTTTGTCTCCAAGGGGGCATACAGCAACAGCATCGCGAGGAACACTCAGAGGTGCCACGGTTGACCACGAGTCACTTTTTGGATCATATCTTAAGAGATTTAGGAAGAAAATTGAGAGGCAAAATCCATTAATGTTATAATGAAAATCAATAGGCATTAATAAAATGTGTTATTGTGTAAAACACATAATTAGAAACATTGAAAAGCAATATCAAGTGTAGGTTTGCTATACAAGACAAAAGAATTTTCATCTAAGAACATGTACAGGACATAACTCTTTTTAACCACTAGATGGAGTGGAAAGTCTAGAGAAAGAAGTATTTCCTTTCCTAGTACCATGCATTTCTTTAATCAACTCAATTCATATGTTATAAAAATTCAGTATTAAAATTTTTTATAGAAAACTTTTCTACAGTTTTGAAATGTGTGCTAAAACTATATAACATTGAATCTGAGAAGTGTGAAAAGTTAAGCAAATTCATATAAATATACAGGAAATGCTCTCTAATCACATTGACATATTTGTAAAAGCACATTTAAAGTTTTTTTCATATATCACCTTTACTAATTATGTTAGAATTACAGCCTTTAATCTAAAAATTTTTCAATAGATATCCAAAATATCTCATTTTAACTTGTATCTGAATTGATATCAATTAAATAATATTTAAATACTATCAGAAAGCTATAAATTATCAAGACAACCTCTATGTATATTATATATTATTGAATGCCCTTACTGTGTCACTTTAAATTGTTATGATATGTTGAGACCTAGATCAAGAAAATCTAGAGTTGATCCTCTATGTGTTGTATTTTCCAAGTAATACTGTAATTGAGGCTGTGGTGAGTTAAAGTAGTTATATGTACAACGGGTGAGTGAGAACTTGCAGAGGGGTTTCCTTACATATTTACATAAATTCTCAATGATTTTCTATTCATTCATAATTAAATCTCAAAATATTAATATTATCAGGTTATTATCTAGTTAAGAAAATGTTGAATTGTTATGGTTTTGGTTTATTTCTTCATTATTGGCATTCTTGAGGATTGAATGAATCTAGGTTCTTAACATGGTTGACAAGTGTGCTGGCTAAGCCACTTAGCTATACCCCAAGCCCAGGAAATATGGAATTTTAAGAAGGAAATAAAATTATTGAGATTTTTTTTACAATCTGTAAAGACATGGAGTATATTTATCAAGAAACATGCAGACTAGTTCATCATATTCAATTTAAAATAGCACCATTTATCTCTGTTTCTCCATCTTTTCAGTCTATATAGACAGATACATTAAATATATATATATTAATTATAATGGAAATTTCTAGTGATCTTGAAAACAAGAGACTTAATCATGGGCTCATTGCACATATAACAGAATAATTGGGAAAATTTCTTTGACTTCTTGAACTTCATTTTTTAATTAACATTATAGAAAAAAATGAACACTGATGGTTTGGGAACCATCTAAGTTAAAATGCTTCTGTATTAAATAATGGTTAAGAGAAATCCAGGATAATGGGCAAGTTAATTGTTTTTTCAACAAATAATAATGTTGTAAAAATAAAGCACTTTTTTCCTGTTGTGCTGGTTAGTTTTGTCAATTTAACAAACTGGAATCACTGGAAAAATGGGAACCTCAATTAAGGAATTGTCTCCATCAGATTGGCCTGAAGGCATGTCTGTGGGCATTTTTTTTCTTGATTAATGACTAATGTGGGGTATTGCACACCAATGTTGGCAGTGTCATCCCAGGACAGATGCACCTGGGCTGTATAAGAAAACAAGCTTAGTGAGCCATAGGGAACAAGACAGTTAGTGTTCCTCCACAGTCTCTGTTTCACTTCTGCTTCCACATTCTCATCTATTCTCATCTATTCTTATCTCAACTGAAATAAGTCCCTTCCTCCACTAAGTTAGGATTGGTCAGCAGAGAAGCAAAGCAGCAAACTAGAAAACCTTTCTTTCTTTACTGTAATGGCTTCAATCATATGTGACTGTGTGTGTGTGTGTGTGTGTGTGTGTGTGTGTGTGTGTGTGTGTGTGCGCGCGCGCGCGCGCACGCATTAGCAAGGACATTTCAACAGAAATTTATGTCTACAAAGTACAAATTCTACCTGTTTCATGAATTTCATTAAGGGCGTATTCCCTAAATCATCTGTGTCTTCTGAGATCCAACTGAAAATTTATGATTTGATGATAAATTAACACTATTTTAACTGTTTTTGTGCCCACACATGCTGTCGACTTTGAAAGAGAATACAGATAGATGATATTTATTTTAAGCAACATATCATGCCATTTATCTGAATCAATGTTTTCCATTCAAAGAGCTTATGTTGTGGAATATTATTTTAAGATGTGTTACATTCATTCATGCTGTGGAACATTTGTTTAATGATGCAAAGGTGTGTTGCATTATTTATGTTGCATTTGTTTAACTCTGTAAAGCTGTGTTACTTTCCTGCCTAAAACACAAGATTGGTCTGACAGAGAGCTGAATGGCCAAGAGCGAGGCAGGGAGAGAAAAAGGAGAGGCTGGCAGGTAGAGAGAATAAGAGGATCAAGAAAAGGAGAAGAGGAGGATGCTAGGGGCGAGCCATTCAGCCACCCAGTCAGCCAACACAATAAGAAGGAAAGAAAGACATAGAATAGAGAAAGGTAAAATCCCAGAGGCAAAACACATTTAAAGAAAAATGGGATAATTTAAGTTAGAAAAGCTGGCTAAAAATAAGCCAAGCTAAGGCCGGGCATTCATAAGTAAGAATAAGTCTCTATGTATTTATTTGGGTGGTGGGTGGGCCCACAAAGAGCAAAGTGTAAAAACAATCATCTACAAACTTAGCTTTGAGCAAGGAAATACTTATTGCAATAAGTAAGGTTGTTGTTCAGAACATTAGTTTTATTTGGAAATTCTGCCTATATTTTTGGTATTTTTTTGCATTTCAGAGACTGAGTTGAATTTAGAAACAGTAAACTTAATTTGATTTGAATTTCATGAGTTGATTGATAGGTTTTCATAAAATGTCCTTATTCTTTTATCTCTTTTGTGTCACTACTATATAATAACTAAACAAATATATTTCATAAAGTTTGATACTAAATTTTAAGGGCTTTTTACAAAATACTTTGTGTTTAACCTAGGTGTAGAATGTTACAAAGAACAAATCTATTTAAAAATCTAACATATCAGATCACATTTTGGTAGTTTCTAATTTTTCTTATTAAAGAAAAGTCCAGATAAGCACATGTATAAGACTTACCTTTCTACACAGTCAGAAAGCCTGGAGCAATGGTTAGGAGCAGGGGCATCGTGTCCCCCTACAACATACAAGTATCCATTGTGTGTTGCTACACCTACACCTCCACGTCTTTTGGACATCGGAGCACACAGACTCCACTTGTTAGTGTGTGGGTCAAAGTACTCCATTGACTTGAGGCAGGAACTTCCATCACGCCCACCAATAGCATACAGTCTAGAAAAATAGAGACATTTAAATATATATATATATATATATATATATGTGTGTGTGTGTGTGTGTGTGTGTGTGTGTGCATATGTATGTGTGTGTTCACATATTCACACAAAATTCATTTATAGAAATGAAAATGAAGGCATTTCTATTTTCTCATGCTTCATAATGTATATTCTAATCCATCACTATTTGCAACAGAAAGGCTAGGTTCATGAATGGGTATTTATATATGGCACTTGGTAAAGCTTAGTCTACTCCAAACATTCCTCTTTGATTTTTGTTAAAGTAAATTTAACTTAACACTAAAAGGTCTGGAAAATAATTATGGGCAGAAAGCCAGAATGTTTTATTTTTGTATATGGTCCCAACAATCAATTTCAATGAAGTTGCAGTTATAGAAGTTCCAACTGCTTCACTTTACACATTCTGTCATGTATAAACTACTTAGTATGAAATATTTTTCCTGAAAGATATTTATATAAATATACTAAAGAAACAGAATAGAATTGAGAAGGTGGACTATTTTTAGGAAGAAAATGTAGCTATTAAACTTTCCTTAGTGACTTATAACTCTCAATTATTTTAATATATAATATTTTAACTTAAATTTTATACTATAATAATAAAGATGATAAACATTTATTAAACCATATGCTTGTAACTGTCTTTCACACTGAATTTTAAACAACAGAAACTCAGTAAAACTAAATGAAATAAGTTCAAGTTGTTGATTTGAGTCTGGTGTGATGTATAGAGGTGATTATGGAACTGAATCGCTTGATATCACCAGGTTAGATTAGTCAGTTTAGGATTATGTGAAACTTCAAAATATTATGGATAGGGACCTATTTCTGTTTTAAATATTTTCTATTTCCTTTTGTGTTGAGTTCTAAATTATATGTGCTGATTTTCTACTGAGCTTGTTTATATGTTTTACGCATAGTAGTACAGAATTACATAGATCTTCTTGACACTGGCTACTCTATTGTCTGAAATTCCTATCATGTAAGCTATCCTATATGCTACCTTGAGAGGTTCCATGTCTATGAAAACAAACATGTAAGTAGCATTATACAGATTAAGCAGGTTATATTTAGTTTTATATATATATATATATATATATATGTACATATATGAATGTGAAAATAATGAATGAAAAAGAGGCCATAAATTTGAAAGAAAGAAATGAAAATTATCTGAGACAGTTTAGTGGGAGGAAAGGGAAGGGAGAAATGATGTAATTATAATATAATCTTAATGATAGAAGAAAAAAATTAAAAACGAAAGAAAACCATTAAAATTAAGTGGTACTAATTCAATGCTTGGAAACATCATTAGAAATTATTAGCTTTTTTTTTCACAAGATCAGGAAAAAGTAAATCTTTAGGATGGGTAAAACCAGATGGAATTTAATACTTATGAACCTTAAACTCTCAGAGGAGAGATTACTAAACAAAAAAGCTACCGTATTCATAAACATGGGCAGACAAATGATTTTATATATTTAGGGTAAATAGAAATGCAAAATGTGCCATTCATTTAGGGTAAATTGTAAATGGTCATCTTCAATAGTATTTCTCAAATTCATATGTATATACTTTTCTTCATTAAAATCTCATTAAAATGCAGATTCTAAGTATTTTGAGACAAGGCTGAGATGCAATATTTGTCCCAAAGAATGCTCATATTTCTGGTTCCAGGACCAAATTTTGAACAGAGAAAGTCTTTAAAATACTTAACAAAGCATTTATTGTAGACAATTATTTTCCATCATAATGAATGGAATTTTCCATTAAATGACTTTTATAATCGCTAATAAGGATGTTCTGATAGTGTAGAATGTCTGTTGATTAATGATCATAATACTGAAACTCTATACTGCATGGTCTGGTAGCAAAGAGTTTTTATGTTTAAGCTTACTTGTTGTTTAATGCAACAACTCCAACTGTGCTTCTAGGAGTTGACATGCTGGCCACATAATTCCACTGACGTCCATCAGGATCCCATCTTTCTACGGTATTTAGATAACTCCATCCATCATGACCTCCAACAGCATACATTGGTCCTTCAAGTGTGGCTACACCTAAAGGATAACATAGTATGAGGGATCACCTATGTATGCCTTATGCAATACATGTATTTTCACTTTAGAAGCAACTAACTGCTTTAAAGAACTGTATTTTGTATCTGAAATAGTTTTCTGCCCATGTGAATAATTAATTGATTCTCATATGAGGCTAAATAGGGTTTTCTATCATAGAAAAACTTCCACTGATCACTATATATCATGGAAAACTATCATTCTTGTATAGCTAAAAATCAACAGAAGTAGCGAGCATAATACTAGGAAAGCAATTAAAATGGAAACTAACATTTTTCTGGCATAATTTCAGCACTTTTTAAAAATGAAAACACATACAGGATAGGATGCTTAACATAAAATGAACTACTACCTTTAGGCTTAATGTGGAATGTTTTTTTCAATTCTTATTTGAATACAGGGTTAAAATTATTTCCTTGAGATAATTCACTAGGCCTTCATTTTTGAAGTTTAGCTGTAAGTTTTTGTTAGAAATTATAAATGATCACACTCTGTCCCTCAGGACTCTTAGAATTGGCCTCTTTTTTCACTTACATCTTAATCAGACTCTCATTGTGTTTTGTACATCCATTTCACATATGTGATTACTAACATTTGTTAGATGGTATTTTTAAAAGTTTGTTTTTATTTCTCTGTAGGACATGCACATGGGTAAGTATTACATTGATATAACAGATAATAACTACATTGTTTCTGATTTAGCAGAAACAACTTATCAAAGAAACGGTGAGAAAATTCCAGTCCAGGAGCTGACACTTAGTAGCCATATGAAAGTCTATTGTGCTAATTAAAGAAATAACTCAGTGGTTAAAAGTGGGTCCTGATCTTGCCAAGGACTGGATGAGTTAAGTTCTGGCACTCATGTTTGGCAGCTCACAATTGTCTGTAACTCCAGCTCCAAGAGATCTGAAACCTTCTTCTGATCTCGAAGGCACCATTTTCATGTTCATAAACCCACACATAAACACATTTGCCTACAAATAATTTTAAAAATGAACTTTAAAAGCATATTATATAAACAAAATGTCAAATACTCTATTTTTCAAGTACAATAATATTTAAATCACCTGGAACATAGTATAAAGAATGTACCTTGACAAATACCCAGGAGAACTAAAGTTCCCAAATATTCTCTACACAACCTTACTCAGTCTTAAACTGCTTAGAAACCTCTGACTTAATTATACTTTAGAGCTCTGTGCTAATCATAAAATATATTTATTCTGGACCTGAATTCAAAATCTTTTAGTGAACGCAAATTTGGTTGTTGTGGTAGAGGCATCATTTTCTAACTAGAACTTATAATACTTTACCATTGTCAAAACTTTTACACTCTCAACTGAGCTTAGAGAAAGTGTTCTGTTGCCTTTTATATTCTCCATAAAATATCCTTTCTGAAAAACATTATCTTCTCTGAAATGGAACCCTTTCAAAAGTTGGTGGAAGGGACATAGAATTAAAATATACCATCATGATACAGTTGAAAATTTCCATGGGCTCTTCAGGTTTGCTAACCTTCACAGAACTTTTAAGCTGTAATTCCTGGAATAAGTCCTAGTAAAGTGCTGCTGTATTTAATTTGAAAAGCTTTCCTGTATATTTTTGAGAAATTATATAACATTAAATATTTTACCTAGCCCATGCCTATGTGTTGACATAGGAGGCATCACAACCCAGGTTTTGGTAACTGGATTAAAACATTCCACAGTATTCAAAGTTTTTAAACCATCTCTTCCTCCCACGACGTAAAGTTTATTATCAACAACTGCAACTCCAAACTGAAGTCTACGACCACTCATAGTGCCAATATGGATCCAACTGTTGGTTCTGAGGTCATACTTCTCAATTGTAGTAGTACCTGTTAAAGATGTAATTAGCAATGATAAAATCATGTTAAAATTCTAAGTTGGGTTATTTCACATTATGTGTTTTAATTGACAGCATAACACCAGGAAAGAGAGTTCAAATTAAATTAACTAGCTCAGATGACAGTACTAACTGAAGAATAAGGTAATGAGTGATAACTCCACCACTTTTGAATTAAACTGGAATACTGAGCAGAAAATAGCATAATATATGTGGCTTATATAATCAAAATCTGATTTTGGTGCTAATATTAAATATAACATGAAATATAATTGTGGCTATGTTACTGGTCATACCAATACAGGTCTTGAATATCATATATATAATGAAAAAGCCCATAGCTTGGATTCTGTTATTGGATATTTATGTAAAGTGTTGGTTGAATTAATATTCACTCCTATCTATAGTTCACTGAATCCAGTGAATTGAAGTTTTAATTATGATAATCATTCTTTATTTGTATTTTTTGACAATTTAAGAGTTTCTTTGTTCTATGTATATAGATGTGTGTGTGTTTAAAATTATTTAAAAAGAAGCAAATATTAGATGGATGATTAAATAATTAGGAATTAAAATTCCTTTCATGTAGGTCTTTGGCATTGTTTCTCAAACTTTTCCATGGTGGTTATGTGAAAAATTGCAGCTAAAGTTACAGAATTCTGAAGAATTACCTCAATGATGAAAGTTTTAATTTAAACTTCTGAAATATCAATTTAGTGACATAGTATACTCTCATCAGTGCAATAGTAAATTCTAACTATTATTGTAATGAATTTTTCAATTCTGTAAACAATGCATTTTGTCATTCACTAAAAGTTGTTATTGAGTGTTTTCAGTTAAAGCTGGTTTTTCACAATGGCTAGCCTTCTAATGAAAAAATGCAAGTTGATTGAATTAGTATTCACTCCTACAGTTTATTACAGGGATAAGCAAAACATTTCCCACGTATTCTTAACTGGTAGATTTGTGGGAAAATACTTCATTGAAATAAAGTTAACAATGAAAATAAAGTTAACATCTGTAGTGCTGTCATTGATAGCTGTAAGGCTATTGTCTGGGGCATATAAAGGCAAAATAGGCAGAACATATATTGTATCTATAGCTAATTTATCTTGACTTAGGTCATCTTTTCTGCACTATAAATATTTAGATGACACTGTTAAAAATGAAATACATACAAATTCCTATATGATTTCAAATCCAGTTTTCTGTGAATGTTATTATGTTTCTGTTTAATTATTACAATTTTCACAAATCTTTCTTTTCATTCTTCTGATTTGTTTTCTTATTGTTTTAATCAGTGAAAATTATAGTCAATTTAGATTAGAATTAAAAATTAAGCTATGCTAATTATTAGAAAATATAGAGAGCAATGGAAAGGTAAATAGGTTAGGAAATTACACAAGGCTACATTAGTTAGCTATCACAAAAATATTGAGCTTGAAATATTTAGATATCTGCTTTATGTCAGATCAGTTTTCCAGGGCATTAGTCTAGTTACAGAAGGTAAGTTTTTTTTAACTTCTTTATTACAATCACAAAAGTTTTGACTAGTGGTTCTTTCATGATATATTTTAGTCATTAAAGTTAGCATTAGATATTTGTGTGATATCTGTATTTTATTGTAGTTCTGTATCTATTATGTGATACAGAACCAAAACTAAATAACAGAGTACTATATTCCTAGACATTCATAGGTGAAATTGCAAAAGGCATCTTTAAGGTAACTGAAACAATATACTATAAGGAAAGGCATATATAGCACTGTGAAAAAATGTACCGATAAATGCTTTTTCAATATAATACTGATTTATATAAGCAGATACTACCCTTTACATGTTTTTGTGCTTACTACTTAGATTTTGTATCTAATTCTTTACTGTTTTATTGTTGTTCTTAAGTGCTCACTCTGGTTTTTCAAGAACCTGAAACCACAAAGTGTAGGGAGGGTTTTGCTGCTATCCATTCTAGAATAGGGAAAATAGAGATAAAGGAACATGACTTTTAGTAAGAATTCATTCAATAGAATTTCAAGATTATGTAATCTTATATTGCCCCAAGTAGAAGTAATAGAAGCTCTCTTCCAGTATTATGGTCAGACATGAAGTGTTTTCAAAAATGTACTTGAAACTAGTAGCTCTTATTATTTTCCTAATAGTTGGCAACTTCCAATAGAGCTTTATATGGTGTCTCTATATACAAAGAACTCAGAAACCCTCAAAATGAAAGGCTTACTTGCCTTCCAAACAAAACTGTGATAATAGAGGTCAGATATAAAAATTTTGTATTTTGCTTATCTTTAGAATCAAACATCAAACTGTATATACTTATAATCATTCTATTGTTTAAAAAACTCCCTTCATTTAAGGATAACATAGACAAGAAATGCTTGAAAATGACAAAATAGAAGCAAATGTAACAAACACACACACATAATGGTTTCTCTACTATACCAGAGAAGTGTCTCAGTGGGTCAAAGTGCCAGCAGCTAAATCTGATAGCTTGCATCTGATCTCAAGGAGACAACTGATGCCTATAAATTGTCTCCACATGCACACTGTGACATACATGTGCTCAGACATACAATTAATAAATAAAATGAACAAAAGTCTCAACACTTAAAAATGGTTCTATATTGCAGATTGTATCTTTAAAGATATCACAAACTAGAACCAGAATTTATACCTCAAAGATAGAGCATTAGTCTAGCATGTGTAAAGCCCTGGACTGCTTCCCAGCACAGAAAGAAAAAAAAAATCACAATGGATGATAATTGCATTCATGTTTTGCACTTAGTACCTTTAGCTTTTATTTTAAGTACCAAGAAGATATTAATGTTATTCTATTCAATGCATTAAAGTCAGGTTTATTTGCTCATGTCCATAATACCAAAACTCAGGAGGCTGATTCAGGAGGGTTGCCATTACCTTTTAGGTCAGCCTAGGCTACAGAAGCAAAAGGTAAACCAAAATATGAAAAACAAGACAATAAAATACCAAACTGTCAAACCTGAAATTAATTATGGTATCCTATATGATTTGTTATTTTCTGAAGAACAGTAGTTATATGAAGTAGTTTCAAAATTTTGGAAATAATTCCATCTACAATCTCATTTTCAGAAGTGTTAAATTTGACATATATTTTCTAGAGTTTATATACTGAAATTTAGTGCATAATATGGCAATATTTAGAGGTAGGTGTTTGCATTAGAAGAACTGATAAGATGAGGAATAATTACGCTCACAAATGGACTAATTCTGCTATCACAATACTCAGTTATTATGAAACCAGACTATTTCCAAGCAAAAATCAGACAGGAGATGATAAATGATAATAGAGGGAGTGAATAGTAATAAAAAAATTCTATGTTATATGTACATATATGAAAATGTCATAATGATACTACTGTATTCTACAATTAATGGACACTAATAAAAATCAAAGTTGCTCCTCTATATGTTCTTTACTATTTTCACTTTCTTTCTTTTCTGTCCTTCCAGCTCATATATTTTTTATTATTTTAAATTTCTGAGACTCATATACTCTGTTATAGTAACAGAAAATTCACTAAGTGTAAAAACTTTGTAATTAATTGACATATTTCTTATGCTCTTTTCCAATTTCCAATGGAAATAATGGATTGTTCCTAGGATAAACCTTCAAGTTATAGGTTGTTTTGTCAATCTATCAAAAATAAATTTCACTGGGCTGTGGGGGCACATGCCTTTAATCCCAGCACTCAGGAGGTAGAGCCAGATAGATCTTTGTGAGTTCGAGGCCAGCCTGGTCTACAGAGCTAGATCCAGGACAGGCACCAGAACTACACAGAGAAACCCTGTCTCAAAAAACCAAATAAATAAATAAATAATTAAATAAATAAATAAATAAATAAATAAATAAATAAATAAATTTCAGTTTATGATTTATCAGTATGCTTACTTTCTTCACAATAAACTTTAGTTATAAAATCTTTGCTTCAGTTTGGAGAGATTATTCAACTGGCAAGAGCAACAACTTCCCTTTCATAGGATACAGGTTCTATTTCCAACACCCACTGGATGGCTCAAAACCACCTGTAACTCCATTCCAAGGGATCTGGTATCTATCTCTTCTAGTCTTCTTGAAACTCTACTTGTGGTCACCAAACATGCATTTGATTCACAGACATGTATGAAAACAAAACACCCTTGCATATAAAATAAAATAATAAAAAATAAATCCTTGCTTTGTTATTTTATTCAAAAGCAGCATAAGAAGAAAAAAATCACATGCAAATAGCGAAGCCATAGGCAATAAATGTTCAAGAAGGGGAATGATAATGTTTTTAGAAACTGCTTCTTTAATTTCATTGAATTCTTATTTATATAAAATTAAGCTTTTATTGCAAATTTGAATTGATGGTCTTCTGGTTAGCACTTCAGTATTTTTGTTTGTTTGTTTTGATTTTCTTTTTTTAATTTTATAATTTAATTTAATTTTACATATCAGCCACGGATTCCCCTGTCCTTCCTCCTCCCCCCCCTTTCCACCCAACCCATCCCCCATTCCCATCTCCTCCAGGGCAAGGACTCCCCTAGGGATTCAGCTCAGCCTGGTAGATTCAGTCAAGGCAGGTCCAGTCCCCTCCTCCCTTTACCCAGGCTGAGCAAAGTGTCCCTGCATAGGCCCCAGGTTCCAAACAGCCAGCTCATGCACTAAGGACAGGTCCTGGTCCCACTGCCTGGGGGCCTCCAAAACAGTTCAAGCTAATCAACTGTCTCACTTATCCAGAGGGCCTGAGGAGCCCCCAACTGGATCAGTATCTTTTATAATCAGTCCTTAAGCACATAGCTGAGTTGAGAGCAATAGCTAGATATCACTATTACATTTGTACAAAAATACATTTGGATGCATTTATCTCTTTCAAAAACAGATAGACTATAGATAGATAGATAGATAGATAGATAGATAGATAGATAGATAGATAGATGGATGGATGGATGGATGGATGGATGGATGGATGGATGGATGGATGGATGGATGGACGGACGGGTGGGTGGATGGGCAGGCGGGCAGACAGATAGACTGATAGGTAGGTAGATAGATAAATTTTCCCTGAAAATATTTGACAGGGAAAACTGAATGTTCAAAACTAGAATTGTGTTTATAAAGTAAAATCCCTATTAAGAATGTAGCCAGTCATAATTAATGGAGTACAATCCATAAGATGAGAAGGAAAATGAGGTCACAGAATCACATAAACTACCCTAATTATGAAAATCAGCTTCGGGTACACTTACTTAACAAGGATTTAATAGCATCCTTATAACGTGGAGGCTGTTAGAAATAGCTCTTCTTTTTCAAATGGAGATATTTTCCCAATCAATTAATGTATTGCTTTTACCTTTAGCAGCATCCATACCTCCCACAGCATAAAGTGCCCCCACAGTTGACTTTCTAGGTTTTGTACGAGGGCTTTGCAACATGGATCTTCTCTCAGGCAAGAGATGATACTTCATAGCTTCCATTAATAGCTTTTGACACTCCAGATCATCAGTAAACATCGAACTGTTTTCCAGATCTGCAAGTAACTGGAAAGTAATGATGCACAGCACATATATAAGGAGTCCAACATCAGAAAGAGCATGGTTTATTTCTATTACATGAAAGAATAAGTATTGGAAAAGACATAAAAATATTTGTCAAAAGTAATCAAATAGACTAGCTATAGCCACACAAAGTTGGATATCTTCATCTACTACTTTTAGCTAATGCAAGCAGTACATATTTTTGTATATTTGAGCTATCACAGATGTCATGAAAACATGATCTGTTTAGGTATTATTCCCTGTATTTGTACTGTATCTTTATCATTACATCACAGCATTATTCTGAAAGTGTATGCCTTTTAAGGTGAAATAATGTACATATGTGAGTAATTACTAGTCATGACCAGCAAAAGTGGGTGATAGATATTGTCATTACCTGATACAATATAGGATCCTAAATAACAATGATGAAATATAGGTAAAATATTGCTCCCAAGATTAACTGGGGAAAATTCAAAGATATTTCAGAATGGTAACATCTATTGAAGTTTTGGATCCACAGTGGTATAGTATATCAAAAGAAATAGCAAACACATTTGCTGGAGTAAAATTGTCAATCTCATCCCATAAGATTTCTATGTCATTTACTTCTTTTCTGGTTAACTTTAGTTCCCTTTTATTTCAAGTTGTAATTCTCTGGTGAATCACCATTTTGATTTGCCTGATAAAACTGTAGGCATTTCTTTAACGTGGTATTTGAAGTAGGTTTGAAGACTAAGCTACACAACTTTCCTCTGAAAAACACTTTATAGATTTATCATCCTCATATATTCTATTTCCATAGTGTTTGTTTAGAATTTATTAACTTGTCTTAGAAAGCCTACATGCCCATAGCATTGGCTGTTACTAACAGTATCAAGAAGTTTTCACAAAAAACATATTTTAGGAATAAAGCATTATTAAAGTTGAGAGAACAAGAGTTGTATGATTAGGCATGACACATCCCTTCATTCTAATACAGAAAAGTGTAAACTAATACCTGCTGAGAAATACCAAATCTACATAAAGTACTGTACATTTAAGAGATTCAGATATAGAAGTGTTTCTCAGGATTTTCTATGCCTAAAAAAAATCTGATACACATGTTAAGAGATATATTATTAAGTCTGATTATAGACAGTGATTTGGCTGGTCAGAGTAGGGCCTAAGAACTTAGATTCTAAAAAGGTCACAGACGATATCTTGTTGCTGCTCTGAGGACATTTCATACATCATTGAATTACAGAGTCTAATAAGTTGTCCAGAAACTCAAGTTCACACAAAAATACATTTTCTACAAATTCTGAATTTCAGCTATCTGGTCTTTATTTAGTATCTTGAGAGCAACATTATATGTATATACATATATACATATATATGCATATATATTTAAGTAGTTATCTATTGTCTGTTCTTTTGTATAAACAATATGCTCAAGAATGCAGTTGATATTTTGTCATTGAATATATATATATATATATATATATATATATATATTCTCTCAAAGAACATATGAAGTTTCATAGTTTAATTAACAAAAGTGCTTATTAGGAACTATATGATAGCAAAAGCAGTTCTAAGAGGATATTAATGCTTTCATTAAAAAAACAAAATACAAACAATTTAACAATGCACTTTGATACCATAATAATATTAATAACAAACTATACTCAAAGTCAATAGACAGAAATAAATAACAAAGGTTATTGCAGAAAATAATAGAATGGAGAATAGAAGAACATTAAAAAGAATCAATGAAATAAACAAAGATAAGGGCCAAATTTAACAAGATGATAGCTGAAAAAAGAAACACTAAAATAGAGACAAATTCATTCCAAAGAATCATTAGTGAATACTTTGAAAATTTTTATTTCAAAACTTCTGGAAAGTCTATGATAAGGGGTAAATTCATAGGCAGATACATCCTACTAAAATTAAATTCAGAGGTTATAAAAGTGTTAACAATAGTATAAAATAGTGAGCCAAAAGATTCAAGCTTTATCAAAGCATCCCAACAAAGAAAAGGACAAGACTGGACAGATTCATTGATGAATTCTACCAGATATTTAAAGAAGAATTAACATAAATGTGTCTTAGATCATTCAATAAAGGAGAAAGAGATGGAATTCTATAAAAACTTTACTAAAAGAAGCTATGATTATCCTGAACCTTTGTGTGTGAGAAGGATACACACAAAAAATAGAAAATTTTAGACCAATTTCTCTAGTAAAATTAGACACAAAATATATCAATAAAATATTTGCAAATGGAGTTGAATAATATATGAAAACTGTCATACAATATTATCAAATATGCTTCACTTGTGGCATGTGAAGAAGTTACAACAAATGTATATCAACAAATGTAAAGCAGTAAATTAATAGACTCAGGTAAAGAAACCACAAGATGATTTTAATAAATATAAAACAATATCAACAACAAGAAAAGCCTTCAGTGAATTTCAACATACCTTCAGGATAAAAAGCTCTGAAGAAATTGTTACTAGAAGAAACACACCTCAATATAATAAAGAGTATATAAGAGAAATTCATATCCTGCTTAAAGTATCATGATATTCAATTTCATATAATACAACAGAACCATTGTAACAAAATAAGCATGGCATTGTCACAAAAACTTGTGCACGTAAACACACACACACTCACACATATATATATATAGATCAATGAAACAGGCAGAAGACTGTGAAAGAAACTGCATTACTTGGGCAGTTATTAAAAGGTAAGAAAATGAAAGAATTTCCTTTTAAAGCACAGAGTATACAAGAGTGGCCACTCTTTCTAGTCAATAGAATTATTTGAATAATAATAATAATTCAATTCTTATTCAATAAATTGTTTGAATTATTAGCTAAATCTATGGGGGAAAATATAATAGTGATTCAAATAGGAAAAGAAGAACTTCAATTATTTGGATACATACTTATGATTATATATGGAAAAGGCTCTAAGGACTTGACTACAAGAGTCTTAGATGGGATAAACACTTTCAGAAAAGTAACAAGATACAAATTTGATATATTAAAAATTAGTAGATTTTTTGAATGCCAGTGAAAATTGTGCTGAGGAAAACATTCCATTCATAATAGCAGCAAAAAGTAAAATACCTAAGTATAAACCTATTTAAGGAGGCCAAAGTGTTCTACCAGGAAAACTCTAAAGGACTGAAGAATGTCATGGATACTATAAGAAAGGTTACATTAATGAAAGCAATGTACAGATTCACAGCCATCCCAAACAAAATAACAATAGCGTTCTTCATGCAAATGGACACACACACACATACACACATACACACACACACACACACACACACACACACACACACACACACACACACGAGATGGGGGCACAGAGAGACAGAGTAGTGGAACAACATAGAGAACTTAGAAATAAACTATACTCCTACAGCCTAACTTTTGATAAAAACCATCCATAGCAAAGATTTTCTCTTTAGCACATGGAGGGAGGAAAATCAGATATCCACATGCTTAAGAGTAAGTATAAGTTTCTACCTCTTACACTGCACCTATCAATTCTAAATGGATCAAGGATGAAGATTGCATAAAATAAATAAAAAGCTTCACAGAAAACAAGTGTAACAGACCTCTACAGAATGCAAGAAATTTCTATAAACTATACATTTAACAAGGGCTAATATCTAGAATCCACAAAACACTCTGAACTTTAAATACCAATACACAATTTATCCAATAAATAAAAGGACAAATGAACTGAACAGAACAGATAATCCTCAAACTAAAAAACACTAATGACCACTCAACAAACGAAAACAAGTTTTAACATCCTTAGCCATCAGGAAAACACAAAATAAGACCACATTGACATTACATTTCACACCAGTCTGAATGGACATCATCAATATATACCTGTAAGAAATTTTTTTAAAGATTTAAAATTCAAAATTTAAAAACACTAATAAATAACACATTTGGCTGATGTAAACACAAAGAAACCCTTGTACATTGATGTTGCAAAAGTAATCTGGTAAAAGGAAATTAGTATGAAGTTTCCTCAAAAATCTAGAATAGAGCTACTATATAGTCTAGCTACATTTTCCCAGAAATATATCCAAAGAAATCCAATTCAACATTCTATGTAGACAGTTACCTACTCACCCATGATTATTGCAACACTATTCACAGGATCTTAGATATGGAATAAACCTAAATGCCTACCAACAGATGACTGGATGAAAGAAAATGGTGTTTCATTTAGCCATAAAGAGGCACTAGACAATACAATTTACAAGATAACGGAGGGAACTGAGGACCATTCTCAGCAAAATAAACTAGTCACAAAGAGAAATATCACCTTTTCCACTCATGTACAAAATCTATTTTTAGTTATATGTGTGTGTACTCAAGGATGTGTCCCTTATACTTTCATGCCATGTTTATTTGTGGGGGAATAAAAGAAAGGCAAAAAAGGGACATGGGAGGTGACAGTAAGCTGAATATCAACAAACTATAATCGATGCATATGACATGTCATTAGGAGAGCCTTAATTGCATTGTATGCAAACTAAAACAATAAAAATAATGTCAGGCAACTATTCTTCACTCCATTAGAATATGAGTAACAACCACCTTAGAAAACAAATTTGGCCTATTGCTTGGCTTTATAATAATATTTTATATAAACACATGCAAATAAGTAACAACTGAAAAAGAAGAGAGAAATTATCAATACAGTAACATTTGTTTTTCAATATTAAAATTTAATTGAGGAATACATTATAAAATGTATGAATTTTATATTAATTTTACAAGACTTCTTTTCTTTCCAAAGTAAATGATTTGGGGCATTTTAGCCAGATCCAATAAATATAAAATTCATATGAGCAATGTGTTTTTCCATATTGTACAAACTATATTTACAATAGATCAGTTTATAACTGATAAATGGTTGTTAATGCAAATGTTGCAATTATACAATGGGCCTGCACTGCATTTGAGTGGAAATTCATGTTAAAATTGAACAACCTATGAGCCAATCCTAGGTCATAAGTAAGGACATTTATTTTTAGAATCATCTTTACTACTGAGTATGCATAATGAGAATACCATTATAATGAGTGCATCTGAAAAGTCAGGAGCTTGCTTTCAATTACAGCAGATAATTGTCCATGTTTGTAGGTATTATCCTGTATCTGACTCCTCCTAAAGCCCCTTACACAAAGCTGCTATCTTGATTATTACCACTTTGCTTAGAAGGTGATTGGAAACAGAAAAGGATCCCCAGTCATTTTCTTTGCTTGTTATAATGCTATTTGGCAAGGGAGGAAACTGAAACTGATGGATATTACAATGTTCAGGATCATCTGTAGGTTACTCTTTTAAGCTGCATTTCCTTTGCTCCATTATAATATCTTTAATTGAAGAGTATGTTGTTTTATGAAGTGAATTCTGTATACACATTACTATATATTCTCTGAAAAAAATGGATGGATAATGACTGGTCTGCTGCCTAGCTGTAATTTAGAAATCTAATTTACATTACCTTAATAAAGTTCCATACCTGTGGCGAAAGTAATGGCAGTCTGATATAAGAAAGCAGCTTCGCCAGATCTCGTTGCCTAGTCTGAGCATCATGACCTACCCACTGCATAAGAGCATGGAAAATTGTTTCTTCATCAGGCACATTAATGTCATCACTACATAGAAGTTTTGAAATTTCATTAGCTGGAAGCAGAAGGAATTCTTGGTTCTTTACTACATCAATGAAATGTTCCTACAAAAGAAACAACATCTTCTGATATAGTAGTTGAGAATCTGCTTAATAAAAATAAAAATACACAGTTTTTTATTTTGTTAACTTCCACAAAGATTAGAAAACATATTTTAACATATTTCATTTCAGGTTTCCATGTTTGTAATTGCCATATATTTCATCAAAGTACAAGCAGCTATATTTCAATTTTTCATCAAAGCACCACCATAATTTCTAGTTCTTAAATACATATTATTAGAACAGGTTATTTCAAATATTTACACAGTTGAATATCTCAAGCTTTAAGTATAATAAACTATTATATTCTTAAAACAGAATTAAGCATTTAGTTTGTAATTTGAGTTGTATACAAAGTAGATATTCTGTGGGAATCTTAAAACAGAGTTTAAATAATTGGGAGCTTTGATTAAATCAAATCATTACATCACCTCTACTCCTAGTTTAGTCATTAGCAAAAGGAGACTAAGTAGCAAAATTGCCCATAAAGTAAAAAATAAAAAAGGCTGCTAATTCCATAATGAAAGGCTGATGCCATGAATTCACAAATGGGTATGCCTATTTAGACAATGAACCCTTTTGTGATTAAAGCAATCAGTTGAGACAGAATTGATGTTCTTCCTGTAGCAAACCACTACGGCTAACATTCCTCCCATTTATAGCAAATCATTGCAATGCTGTTTCACACATAAATAAATAATTATGCAAGTGTTAACTAATCACCATGGGATCTTATGAGGACATGGATTTACTGTAATGAGAAGCATTGCTTGAACTCGTACATAATGAGCTGAAAACTCTGAATTCAAGCATTAACATCTGAAATCATGTTTATTATATTTTGCTTAATTACACAACTTCTAGGTGATAAAGCATTTATAGAAATGTTAAGAAAAAATGAAACACTATAAAAATTAAATGTATGTTTAACTGTCACCGTTATCAGGTGTTAATTCTGAAACTGCATTTATTCCTCAAATAAAAATGGGAAACCAGAGACAGAAGATTTCAGTGTGCCAAACCTACTCAATGCCAAAATGGATCATAGAGAAGTTTATTTAAAAAGATTCTATGGAGAGTTAAAGCAATGATAAGAAATTGTTGATATGATATGTAATATAAAAATATATATTATAATTTGTGATCCGATTGATATCACTTCAGAGTTGTTGCTTCATAAGAATAAGAATTGAAAACTGATGAGCAATATAGAGTAGCTTAAATAAAAGTATATATATTATGTTCAAGTATCTGTGCATGCCACTGTGGAAATTCATACTGTAGACAAGAAATCTTTTTAAATTGTTTTATATTAAACCTAATGCTCTTTTCTTTATGTAACCTCTCCCAAAATTTTCTTTTATGTTTTTGGTTAACCATTAGGATCTGTACTTAATTTCATATAAGTTTTATAAAATAAATGTACTGTTTATTCTATTCTGAGTATTTATATGACTGAGATAGACTCTTTTACGTGTTAGGTTGTGGTATGTATCTGAGGCTGATTGTGGATGAATACAACCCAAATCAGGGTGAGCAAGCTGCTTTCCTTATTCTACCAACTCAACTACAATTTGCACGCATTAGTGATTAACTCCGAGTCACCAATAGTGCATTGGTGTCTCATTAAGGAAAGTAATGAAAGCACTTCCCTTTCGAGTAATTTGACCAAGAGTGCGTCTAGATTTGAATTCTCTACTTTATACTCTCTGTGGGCTCTGTTCTCCTCTGTCTGTTGTATGAGTCTGAATCTGTTCCTGAATATATATCTGTAACTGTCCTTCTATGTTTGTCTATGTGAGTGTCTGTGTCTCCCACTGACCAAGAACTTTGTATTTATTGAGCAGCATAGAAAACATCACATGGAGAAGGAATGGGGTACTTTACAGAAATAGTTAACAGAGTTTTATAAGATGTTAATTCACTGGCTCCAACTGATTCCTACTGATCCAGGCAACAAACATCAACCAATATCCACTGCTTTCAATTTTTATGTTAGATTTTAGGAAGTTGTTTTCAACTTCTGTGTTTGCTGCTTTCACCAAATGATACACATGAATAGTCTAGATTAGGGTCTTGGAAGAGTATATAATTTCAAATTGTAGGTATGCATTCATTATCTTAGGCTGTGAAACTTGATTATGTGGTAAATCCAAAGGAAGTAAGCTTGTCTGTCAAATTATTCTCTTAAAAGTAGGCTAAACAGACAATTTGAGTACACAATAGGGCAACAGCTTTAAATCTTAAGTGATTTCAAGGTGTACTATTAAGTGACTGTGAGGTCTAGCAAAGCTACAGTCTTTCAGAATGTAAGAGATATTTTAACAATATTACATAGCTGTAATAATTTAATACTTATTTTCTCTAACATTATTCTTAGAATGTAATTATTTATGTTCTTATCCTATCAATATAGAATTGTAAAAATATTATAAGAAGTATTTCTAATTTTATTGTAATCAGAATAGATAATAATATTATTGAAATGGATGTTAAGGGACAAAGCTCTATTGCATTTTTATGGACATCCTGCTTTGACACTCAGTTTGGATAGCACAATGCAAAGAGGAAGACCAGTTCGTTTTGAGCAACAAAAATAATTCAAGTTGTTTATCAAAGTGTATTTTGTCTGCAAGAGTAAGATACCAGACAGGAAACTGATAATACTTAGTTCAAGAATTTAAGCAATTTAACAGGAAGTTTTCATGTTTGGCTTTTATGGTAAGATTAACCTTTGAACTACATAACTGCTGTTCTTTTAGATTATATGGCATCCGTATTTAGGACACAGGAATATAAATAGCATGACTAAATAACACATTGTAAAATGCCAATCTATGATAATGTGATTCTTCACATACTGGCATTTTTTCAAGATTGTATCTGAAACTTCAAATTCTGAGCAATGAGCTGGTGGGGGTGAGGGAAGAAAGAAGAAGAAAATTTACAAAAAAAAAAAAAAACTTACACAAATCAAATTTGATGTGCTAAGCTTTAGAAAAGTATTTATGTGTACATATATCTATATATGTATGTATTTGTCCTACAATCTGTTACTTGTTTTGAATAATTTTACATTTAGTTTTATATTGTTCATTACCATGCAATTAGCTCTTTTTAAAAACTCAAATGAATGGAGCAATTTAATTTGTTCAAAGTATTTATCTTTTGATGAAGTTTCAAAGAGATCCATCTCTCTTTCAAGCTATTGTTTCAGAGGTTAAATAGTTTGTTTTCATTTTATCAGACAAGTATTAATAACCACAGTAAAGATTTTACTTTATATCGAATGTCCAGTTTTCCTTGCCCTTTTATATTCTGTATTTCATTTGATTGTTATCTAATTAAATAAAGATGGTTTTATTCTGAACAAATTCTAAGTAAGTATGATCTACTGATATATTCACTTGCTTCATTATAATTGGTAGAGGTAAGAGGGATTTTTAAAATTCAATAAATGAACTAAACTCTCTTTTTAACCAAACTACAAGGTTTTTCTAATACATAAAGCAATTAAAAAAAAACATTTGAGTTACTAATCTTGATGATCTGTTACTATTTACACTTTTCTTTTCTTTTCTTCTCCTCTTCTTTTCTGAGACAGTCTCATGTATCCCAGTCTGGCCTCAGACTCTTTATGGAGTTGAGGATGACCTAGAACTCCTGATCCTCCTGCCTCCTAGCATATAGGCTAGAATGCAGATATTAGCCCCCATGCCCAGTTTATGAAAGGCCTATGAATGACACCCATGATGACGTGCATGCTAGGTAAACAATCTACAAACTGAGCTGTATCCACAGTCCTAACAGTTTTTAAAGTTGAGTAATACATAATTTCAGTAGAAATCCTAATTTGTACAATTTTACAAAAATTGCTAATTATGCAAAATCTCATAGAGGTAATGTTTTCAATGCTGTAGATTCAATTACAAATACAGAGTTGTTCAATTTAATACTAATCAATATTTTAATTTTCTGGAGTATAGAGATTTAGTAAAACTTTAGTTCTAAAATGAAACTTTTGAGTATTATTCAAATTAACAAAACGTTTTTAAAATATGTATTATGTACAAGTCACCTGTAAACTATTGTGAGTTCATATAGGCTTTCAGTTTTATCAGAGAAAGTATATATTATTACAATAAGTTAATTTGAAACAAATGATTTTACCATGGTGTACTTATGTGCCACATTCTGGAGCTCCACACAGCCCTGGGCATCTCCAAATGAGCGAATCCCTAGGCAGTTTGAAGGATGTAGTTGCTTTATGAGGAAATTGCAGCAGACATCAATGACCTGTGTCAGCTGTAGGAGACATGCTGCAGCCAGCAAATTTTCAATGGTGTCTTCTCTCAGTTGCAGCACACCTAAATGGTTTGTTAATAAAAAAAAAAAAGATTATATATCACATAAAATAAGACACAGATATTTTAGGTAACATTTTTGTTGCTCTTTATAGGGGAATCTTTAATGTTCAGTAGCTTCTCTAAGAATATGGTTTAAGATAGAAATACAAAGGAGTCTTTGTGTACATACAAATAAGGAGGGAAAAGGCTGTCAGGCAAGATTATACAAAATGACTGTAATAAATGAAGAGTGAATGTTACAAAGAATGGTAACAGTATTCTCTTATCAACTTAAGAAAAGCTTGCATTTCAATTTTATACTAATCATTTTACATTCTATACATATATAAGAATACTACCTTAAATTTATACAATTTAAATTGTTAATGATATATAAATGAAGCTAGAAAACTTCACATTACGAGTTAAGGGAATGTTATGCCATATTTTCTAAGGATAATAACATTGGTCATAAGTACAGTGACCATTTTTGTAAGGGTATAGATCTTTATAAACAAGAGACATAATATTTTATTTGCTTTTTGTATGTAAATTTATCAGGTAAGGTTATCTTTGCCCAAAAATTAGGCTCAGAATTCCATCTGACTCTTTCTGAAAATGAAGAGAATATTGCAGAGTTCAAAATGAAAAACTGCTCAGTTGAATTAACATTTTAGTATGAAGTTATCAGAAGCAATTTAAATCATGTGTTTATAATGCTCTGTTATATTTTAGAAAGAATTATTGATGATTTATTGCGAAAATTTGTGAGCAAAATATACCCCTATATTTTGTCATTTTAGCCAAGTTACAGAAGTTATAAACATTGTTTCCAATGGTTTACACAAAGAATATTATTATTTTTTTGGTTTGTGGACAGAGGGTTTCTCTTTATAACAGCCTTGGCTGTCCTGGAACTCACTATGCAGACCAGGCTGGCATCAAACTCACAGAAATCTGCCTGTCTCTGTCTCCCAATTGCTGGTATTAGGTACATGTGCCACCATGCCCAGCCTCAAATGATTTATATAAGCAATATTATTCTTAGAACTTTTTTTTTCATTCTAAGAAATCTTACAGGTTTTTCACAATCATAAATAAAAGTAATATGTATTGTCATTTGCTCTATTTATTTCAAACTCTCAATGTGGGTGACAGTGGTGTAGATTGATCTGTTTGTGGGGCCCCTGGAAGAGGAACCAGGACTTATCCCAGGTGCATGAACTGGCTTTTTAGAGTGCATTTCCTGTAATGGGATGCCTTGCTCAGCCAGGATCCAGGTGAGAGGGGTTAAGTCCTGCCCTAACTTGGTAAACCAGCCTGTATTGACTACCCAAGGGAGGCCTTATCCCCTATGAGGAGTGGATGGGAGGTGAGGTGGGGAGGAAGTGGGGGAAGGAAGGGCAGGGAGGGAGAACTGTGGTTGGTTTGTAAAATGAAAAGAAAATTTTAAATAAAATAAAATATTAAAAAATGGACCACATGTGCTATGAGAAGCTACTAAACAATTCTTTTTTTTTTTTTTTTTTTTTTTTTTTTTTTTTTTTTT
>CABHPP010119679.1:5781-52465 GCA_902168425.1 Peromyscus attwateri
CCCCCCCCCCCCATTCCCATCTCCTCCAGGGCAAGGACTCCCCTGGGATTCATCTCAACCTGGTAGATTCAGCCCAGATAGGTCCAGTCCCCTCCTCCCAGGCTGAGCAAAGTGTCCCTGCATAGGCCCCAGGTTCCAAACAGCCAGCTCATGCACTAAGGACGGGTCCCAGTCTCACTGCCTGGGTGCCTCCCAAACAGTTCAAGCTAATCAACTGTCTCACTTATCCAGAGGGCCTAATCCAGTTGGGGGCTCCTCAGCTATTGGTTCATAGTTCATGTGTTTCCACTAGTTTGGCTATTTGTCCCTGTGCTTTTTCCCAATCATGGTCTCAACAATTCTCACTCATACAATCCCTTCTCCTTCTCGCCGATTGGACTCCTGGAGCTCCAGCTGGGGCCTGGCCGTGGATCTCTGCATCTGGTTCCCTCAGTCTTTGGATCAGAGTTCTAGCACGACAGTTAGGGTGTTTGGCCATCCGATCACCAGAGTAGGTCAATTCGGGCTTTCTCTAGACCATTGCCAGTAGTCTATTGTGGAGGTATCTTTGTGGATTTCTGGGGACCTCTCTAGCACTTTGCTTCTTCCTATTCCCATGGGGTCTTCATTTATCATGGACAGAGAAATGGATGAGATCTACATGAGCAAACTGGACATGAGGGGGTGTGATGAAGGGCAAGGGTCAGGGGAAAGAGAACTTAGGGGAGTGGGAGATCCCAGCTGGATCAAGAACAGAGAGGGAGAACCAGGAAAAAGAGACCGTGATAAATGAAATGTAACTATCTTTCTTTCAACCTTTTGAAGACAATTTTTATAATGTTCTGGGTGTGTGATTAGTAAACCCTAGCCTTCCATTCTTTGATTTTAATATACTCAAAAAAATGGCATGATCACTTATTCCCAAAGATCATTTTGTTTCCACTCCCAATTTTCTTTAGTCATCATAATGGAGTTCTGAGATGCAGTTCCCCATATTGATTCCTCTACATTTTCCATGATGAAATATTTAATAAGGCAAGTCAAGAATTTGTCAGACAGTCTGTTCGTGGCAGAATAAAACTTCTAACAGATGTTGTCTTCTCTCATTACTGATATGAAGCTGCCTGCTTTAAGACATACATTAAGAAAGCATTCCACATATTGTTTGTCTGCACTGCAACCAACTACATGTTTTACTTTTCTGTCTCTCATCTTTTGTTCTCCCCCTAAAGGTTTTCATTGAAATTTTATTTTCCCTTTGTGAATTTTAATTCAATAATATATCACTTGATTTAGAGGCTTTATAGCAAAAGCCATTGGCTTTGGGTTCAGATGGACTTAGATCCATCTGGACTCTGGATTTTTCCAGATGGATAGCTTTGATAATTTGTATTAATTTTTGAATTAGTATTCTTTACCTAAAATTAAAACTACATGGTTAATATTAAAGCTTTATGTGTGTTCTTATGATAATTCACTTGGAGTGTTGAAATTTTCTTTTTTTCTTGTTGAAGTTTATTTATTTATTTATTTATTTATTTTTTTTTTGGTTTTTCGAGACAGGGTTTCTCTGTGTAGCTTTGCGCCTTTCCTGGAACTCGCTTGGGAGACCAGGCTGGCCTCGAACTCACAGAGATCCGCCTGCCTCTGCCTCCCGAGTGCTGGGATTAAAGGCGTGCGCCACCAACGCCCGGCTTGTTGAAGTTTATTATTGCATATATTTTCTAAAATAAATATTGTAACTCTCTAAAATCACTAACTTCTAAGCAAATTAATGATGTGGAACATGTTCTCTATGATGCTCCAGGCCAGGGTACCCTACTTCAAAAACAAAACAAACAAGGAAAAGCAGAAAATTCTGGTTTTTGTTATCAGTTTTATTGAAGAAGACTTTTAAGATAAAATGAGAATAGCTCAGTCTTCAAATTATCAATTGTTATGAATCTGTTCCTTCATATTTTTGGAGAAATAATGGGCAATTGCTAAAGTATGTTTGGAAAAGTCAACCAGAGTTATATTAACTCAATTCTAATCCACGAATACCATAGACAGCTTGACTTGCATTTTTAATTTTAAAGAATATTTTATTTTTACATTTCATTATTTAACAAAAGTAAAAATTATAAAATTAGATATACAATATTTTGAGATGTCTAAATTACTTTATGGACTTCGCTTCATATTTTACTCCTGGATACATATTCATAAGACTCCTATAGAAGACTGCCAAATCCAACAGTAATTCAAACTCAAATGAATAGTGGGCCTATAACTTCTAAATTTCTTCACAGGAAAGTATTATCCTCTATGTGTTGTTGTATAACTCTCAATAATGTTCAAGGTAGTTATTCCTGTATGCTGAGTAAGTAGGCCTTTTAGTGTGGGCTAATGCAGAGTGGAATAGCCATTAGCCATTCCGTTTTCATGATGGAGGGATTGCATTTACACAACCTGTAGGATCTTTATTCACCTATTTGTCAAGTTTACACATTTCAGGTTGTCACTATTTTTCTTAGTTATCATCACTTGGAAAGTTGCTTGTGGCATAAGTTCATTAAATATAGTGTGGCCAAATGAGCTCTGTGTAGTATAAACAGCTGGAAACTCTGTCAAAAATGATTTATGCAAAAGTAGGTTTTGTGAAGTGGTGCGATGCTCTGGGCCCTTGACTGTTATGTCTTTGGTCTCCCTCCCTAGGAGTGACTTTCCAGTGACTTAAATATAAATTTCTGAGATTTGTGTAAGCTATTGGAGGCCTTCATGAAACAACATAACTTCAGCTAAAACTGGAATACACTTGACTTCAAGCAAGCCTTTCTACTTCTTGGCTGGATGATAGTGAACAAGCACAGTCACATATTGTTTGGTATATTCCAGATTGGGCTGTTTATACTGTCTAAACTCTGTTTTGGTTTTTTTTTTTCCTTTTAAAATTAACTTCTTCTAATTACATGAAAATTAAGAAATAAAAATAAAATACTTGTTTATGAAAGTGATATTCAATGTAGGGTTTATGTGGGATTTAGCATAATGATAAAACTTCAGACTATCTCAAATAAGCCAGGTGTGACAACAAATGCCTTTAATGCCCACACTCATGAGGCAGAAGTAGGTAGATTTCTGTGAATTTGTGGTGAACCTGGTTTATATAGAGAGTTATAGGCCAGGAAGGGCAACATAGTGCGATGCTCCCTTAAAAAACAAACAAGCCAAACAGATATATTGCTTGAAAGATGAGGCAATTAAAGTATATTTCATACATGTCTATTTTTTTATTTTTCTTAGAAACTTATCATACATGTATATAATGCATCTCTCTTATTTCTACTATTTACTCTTCCTCAAGGATGGTAAGTTGAGTAAAACCTCTCCAATTAAACAAATACTTCCTAGATCCCTTCCCAAGACAGAGTTAGAGCATGTAGTATAAAAGTCTGAAGTAAGTAAAGATGCAAATAAGATAATGTCTGAGACAATAAATATTTAAGAGCAAAGTTTGGAAACTTATGATGAACTGTCTTGGGTTTTGAAGCTGCCATGCACATTCATTAGTTCTTCAGACAACAGCAACAAAATGGCACAATTTTCTTTTCTTCAAATAGAACAGTTTAGCACCTACCTCAAGAGAGTGGTTGAGAGTTAAATAATATGATGTTTTCAAAGTTCTTAGTGAAGTGTCAAACAGTCCTGTGATGCATTAGACTTCGCTATTATTGTTGCAGTAGCTGCAAGAATTTTTTCAGCAGACTGAGAAGGTGCCTGCATTAGCACTTTGATGTTATGCAACTTACACCAAAAGAGAAATCAAGTCCAATGCGTTGACTGCCTCCCAAGAGTCCAGCAGACTTCAGCTAACTCCACGTCTGTCTGAGAAAATGGACTGCACTCTTTAGCTTAAGTCTCTACTGCCACGGACATTAATAAGACTGTAAGTCTGGGCCAGGAACTTCTTACCTTGATATTTCAAGCTGTTTTACAAGTCATGGTGACTTTGTGCCACTGATCTGCACACCTGCGAAAGACCTCTGGGCAAGGCAGAGCAGCTGCTTTAGAAATAGAAAGCCATGAGAGCTCCTACTTTGTGAGAAGAGTACAGTACTTCCAATCTCCTCACCACTTTCTGATGTTTCTCATATCCTTTTCCTTCACTGGGAACAAAAGTGCAGCCATTACTTGGGTGTGGTGCTTGTTTGGCATTCCTTCTCTCTAGTTGTCACTTGGCATACACAAACTCTTCCACTGGTTATCCAAAGTTAGTATATATGTACTCAGTTTCTGGAGACACAGTGAATGATGAGATGTTCTTCAACTGATTTGAGGCATATATGTTGGGGAATATTATTTTAACTGGGCAAAGATGTGCTACATTTGTTTATGCTGTGAAATATTACTTTGTGTAAAGGCGTGTTACTTTTGTTTATGCTGTATTTGTTTAATGATGGAATGATGTGTATTTAATTGTGTATAGATGGATTGCATTTGTTTCACCTTGCCTGCCTAAGGCACTTGATTGGTCTAATAAAAAAGCTGAACAGCCAATAGTTAGGCAGGAAAAGGATAGGTGGGGCTGACAGGAAGAGAGAATAGATAGGAGGAGAAATCAAGTGAGGAGTCCAGAGAAGAAAGAGGAGACAAGAGACATGCCCTAGGCAAGGATCCAGGCAGCCATCAGTCAGACAGACATAAAGAGAACAAGAAAGTAAGAAAAGGCAATATGCTCTGAGACAAAAGGTAGATAAAGAGAAACAGGTTAATTTAAGTTAAAAGAGCTAGCCAGAAATGTGCCCAAGCCAGGCTGAGCTTTCAAAACTAATAATAAACCTCTGTGTCCTGACTTGGGAGTTGGTTGGTGGCCCAAGAGAAAAAGCCTGGTATACATAGAGATGATCTTTCCCTGTGAATGGAATTGCATTATTGATTAATTAAAAAATAATCACTAACAGAAATCTGCTCAATTGTTTTGAACATTATTATGAATTGGTGAATTTTTATATTTAGTCATTGTGGTTTATGAAAGAAAAGGGAAAAAAAAACAGACACAGAATCATTTTGATTGCCTGTGAGAAAAACCTTGGAAAGCTGCAACTATTCAATACTCAGGCCAGTTTAGATGTTAGTGTGACTGGCATATCAAAATCTAATCTTAATTAAACCTTGGAATGGTCAAGTGCTGTAGAGAAGAAAGGAAAACATGGGAATCAGAACTCTTCCTAGAATCAATATTTTCAAATATACTTCAAAACACAAAAATGTAAGTTTGTGGCATATGAAAGTGAGATTTCAATGTTCAAGAATATGAGAAAATCTGGCACAAATCCAGAAGTAGAGAAATGTTTATTATGTGGTTTTATCTTTCTCTTTTATAATTAATTCACAACTAGACATATAATTATAATTCAGAAACGGGCCAAATGAATTCAATGGTTTTAGCCATTGATAGATTTGTAAACAAAAGCAGCTGGACTGGAATTTCTTCAAGGAAATATTTACATGCCAACAGTTTATCAAACGGAAAGTCTGCTGATAAATCTATACAAGGGCATTACATTAATGACCATGCAACAATGATTCATTCTGTGCTTCCTACTAGTGCAAAAGGCACCAGATGTAAAATCATAAAAATCTAGGTGCAAAGGGGCAAAAGGACTTGGTGCTCTTAATTCTTCACCATCTTTCTGAGGAACGGTCATGATTGTGGCCATTCTCCTTCATCTTTAAGCTACTTCATACTATATTTCTTGAAGAGGCACTGGGAGAAACAAGGACAGCATCTGGTGAGAAGTGTTTTGATTTTACATTCACATTTGTCTCTATCGGTACTTTTTCTATTTACAGTGGAGGAAAGCAAAACCTCCAAAGTTGACACACAGGCCTCACATTAACCTCACACAGCATTAACCACTGACAGCTTGGGAGCTTGAAGCTGACTCACCCTCAATTGCTATTGCTGCACCAGTGAAATCCAGTCTGAAGAAAATTCCAAATGCTGGACATTGCAATCACAGCACAATGGTGTGGAATCTGCATGAAACATTTAATTAATTGAATTAATCGAATTTAGTTCAATTTGATTAACTGGGAAGAAATTTGTTTAATCTCGTATTTTCCTGCAGAAAAGATGGGTTCCAAACTGGGATGAAATCTAAACCAAAAGGTGACAATTATTTGTCCTAATGACAAAGAAAAAAAAACATATATACCCATGAATGGCATTAAGAACATTTTAAAATATGAATTTTTGAGATAAATGATGGACTGAAACTTTATATATCTATCAATGAAAAGACAAAGTACATAAAAAATACTAAAAAGACCAAAAGTGACTAAAAGCAAGAAGATAATTGCTGTCCACATAACAAGTAGGACAATTTAGGTTCAACAGCTCAGTGATACCATTGAGGATTCAGACTTTACCTTAGTTCAAGCATCCTGGAGTCTTACATTTTTCATTCAATGATTGTTTATTTTCCTGTTGCATTTTTTTTACTGTTCCAGTACCACCTAAGTATCAAAGATTATGATTAAATATATTTTATGAATTTTAATCAAGTGTATAAGTCATATGAATTGGGTCTAAATGTTGCCATGTGCTGATTATACATTTACTAATGTGTAAAGAGTTAGAAATCCTCACAGTAGACTTAATATCATAATTATCCACTGAATGTAACAATGGAGCTGGGCAAGAGTTTTCAGAAGAATTGCTGTATGTCTGCCTGCCACACATAAATACAGTCACCATAAGCACAAAATGACAGGAAGTGCTGCTTGGTAGCCAATGAACAGATCTGTCACATGTAGTAAGAACACATCTTAAGCAATGATCCTAAGAAAATTCTTCAGAGGAAAAAAAAATCAAGGATGTAAGAAGTGTATTTCAAGCCCTGTGCATATCTAATTGCAAGGCTAAATCATTAACCAAAGTGTGGCAATTGTGTATTACCAGCTTCAAATAAATCAATGACAGTAGTAATTAGAGATGGTGTGGATCGTTCATTTTCTTTGTGAATTGTTCATAGTTGTAATTCAATAGAGAAAAAATAAGAAACAACAATAATAATAACTTTTTATTAGTCATGCTAAAGTGGCAAACCAGTGGCATGGATAATTGAAAATAGTGGATTATGTGCATAATGATGATCTGCTTAGGTTCTTTGCCTTACTGGAGATCATTTTGCATTTCCAAAGCATATTATCACCTATTCATTTGAGGAAGTAATCACTAAGCATCGTGGGTAGAAATTTTTACAAGTCTAGGTTAGAAAATTGTCCACAGTTATAATACAAGGAGAATGGAAAATCAACTATAAAAGGAAAAGGAACATTATTTGAAAATGCTTGCTAAGCCAATGAATGCAGTTTTGAAATGATCACAAAGAATCTTAGAGAGGCATAAATTTAGAAAAGCATATTTTATTCATTATTACAAAAGTTTGGGGTACATTTCAAAAGCATGTGTTGCTATAACGTTATGAAAGGAAATGTAATTTCATTTTCATTGTTTTTTGTAACTTCACAAATGTATAAAATATATTGCAGTACTTAATCCCCCATTGTCTGTCTTACTCCCAACACATACCTATTGACTTATTTCTTTCAACTATTTCTTTTCTACTCTTTTAAATGTGTGTGTGTGTGTGTGTGTGTGTGTGTGTGTGTGTGTGTGTGCATTTGAGAGAGAGTAATAGAGAAAGAAAGAAAGAAAGAAAGAAAGAAAGAAAGAAAGAAAGAAAGAAAGAAAGAAGAAAGAAGGGAGGGAGGGAGGGAAGGAAGGAAGGAAGAAAGAAAGAAAAAAAGAAAAAGAAAGAAAGAAAGAGGGAGAGAGAGAAAGAGAAAGAGGGAGTGAAACTTTAATTAGGAGTGTTTGCATGAGCATGAGTACAGGGTTATTCACTAAAGTGTGGAAAACCTACAAGTTGCTACACTATTGAAGAAAATGACTCCCTGGTCAACCATGATTTGTAAAAGTCAATCATTGAAGGATTATATATGAATGGGCACCTCCCTCATTCATGACAAAGTATGGAAGGGCCTACTCTTATACAGACAGCAAAAACTTCTCTTTGCTCGTGTTTTCAGTGATGGTGTCATATCCAGAAGATAACACTTCATAATAGTCCTTTCCGCTGGCACTTACAGTCCACCTGCTTACTACCTTGTGCATTACATGCTTTGGACCTTGACCACTTCAGACTGAGTGCTCAAAAATCATTGACTGTCAGCACTGACCAAGTATGGGTCTCTGCATCATCAAAGGAGAGGTATTTCCTTCAACATGTTCATGATCATATTTCAAGACAGTGCAGACTTGCTTAACATTGACTTCATGCTTTCTATCAATGATATTTCATTACAAGTGCTTTCTCAGAACCTTCAGCTGTATAGTGGTGACAGCAGTTCTCAGTGCCTACTTAAGTTTGCATTGTAGACTATAACTACATCTCTTAGAGTGAGTTGTTGTTGCTGTTATTTGTCTGTGATAAGTATAGCACTAATTTACTAGTTTCATGGGATAGTCTATTTTGGTATCTACATTCCAGAAATCCAAAAGGGTCTTTACAATTATTTAATACATTCAATAAGAAATAAACTTGAAAATTATAAATTATATTGCTTTCATATCTCTTTCTGATAACGAGAATTTATTGTTACTGTTATTTGTCTATTATCTTTAAAGATATACAAATTATATCCTCCTTCTTAGGGAAAAAAACATATATAAGGAATTACAAAGCAGGAAAGTCCTCACTGACATCATGGCACAGTTACAATATGCAAATGTGGGCTACATTCTTTCCATCCTACGCTCTGTCATTTTTGCCATATTGTTACAAAAAAACACTTGCAGGGTATTTTATTTGTTCTACAAAGAGATGTATTATGGAACTAGTTCACATTGATGTTTTGGAGAGTAAACATGAACATTTTAAAACCATCCCAGTCCTGACACCAGAACACATCAACACACTAGATATAAGTAAAAGAACTATTAATTATTCTGTAGATCGTGTTTATGTGGAACTCACAGTTCTCCTTGCCTCAGCTTCAGAGTACTGAGGTTACAGTCATGCTGCCTCTGCAGCCTTAGAGTCCTTTCATACACTTTAGAAGGCCAAATAGAAATTTAAGAAGAAAGCATCATAATTGGACTGCCTAATAAACATCCATAAAGATCACAGTACACAATCATGGGGAATGAAAGAAAAATTCAGATGAGATGGAAACTTCCAATATTTGGTAAAAGAAAACTGAGTGGCAAAAAAACAAACTTTAAGTCGTTAAACATCACACAGAAGCACAAATTCAAGAAGAAAGGCCTTTTAAAATGTCCCTTGGCACCAATGCTCTTATTTGCCAGAGGGCAGCTCGAGGAGGCCAAATACCTTCTGATTTCTGTAAATCTACCTCTTCAACCATTTACAGAAGGATTTTGAGAAAAGGATTAAGAAGAAAGTTACTTTGTACTGATCAAAGGTGAGTTAGTTCAAACAAAGCTTTTTTGTTGCTTTTAGTTGTATTTTTTTCTGTCCCTAGTTTATAGAAAAACATAAAAATTGTATTCTGTATGGTAAACTTCATCTAATGAAATGTAATATAGGAAAGAAAGTGTTTATGGCTGTAAGGAAATGGCTAGAAGACTGTTAACAACAGACTAATTTCAAAAGTGTATTATAATGATTCATTTCAAAGGATGTGAAACAGCTAAAGTCACCTATAAAATGCTTGGTACAGAGGAGGTAAACTGGATCCCCAAATGCTTAACTTACTCAAGCCTGACCATTCCTCAGTGTTGTGCTATTTTAGGATGTTTGCAGATGTATGATACCAGATGTGTCTACAACCCAAACCTTGAATGCTACATGGGAGGTGCTTAACTGTGTTCTGTATGCAACTACATTATTTTAATACATGACTACGGCTACATCCTGTTATTTTTATTTCTGCATATTACATATGCAAAAAAAAATTCTGTGATGTTTTGAATGAGAATGACCACCATGAGGTCACAGGTCTGAATTCTGGGTCCCTAGTTGCTGAAACTGTTGGAGGAGTAGGAAGAGTGACTTTGCTGGAGGTGTGTCACGTGGGTACAGTTTCGGGTTTCAAAAGTCTTCTGGCATCCTATGTGTGCTCTTTACCTCTTGTTTGTAAGATGCAAGGTCTCACCTGCTGCATCGGTCGCCTGCTACCATGGCTTTTTTGTTGTCATACACTCTAACCCTCTAAAACCATGCGCTCAATCAAATGTTTTATTTTATTAATTGCCTTGGTCATGGTGTTTTACCGCAATAGAAAAGTAACTAATGCATATACCATATGTTTTCTCACATTTTCATCAACCAGTTACTATGTAACTTGATTTTGTGTGCATTTCTGTTTAAAATAATCCTAATATTTATATTTTTTTATTCACTAGCATTGAACTCACAGCCAAGACAGTGTATCTTAAGTAGAGATATTTACCTACAGTGGAAATATAGACATTCCACACTCTTTGTTAAGCTCATCAATAGTAGAAAAATCCAGCACTAAAATTAGGAGCCATTTGTTATCATTAAAAAAAAGTATATAAATATAGCTTCAATTCGTACCTTGAATGGAAGTTTGGGGGTAATTATTTGTTTAAGGGAATTCTAAAGGACTCTATTAATAAGCTTCTCTCCTTGATCTTGTAAATTTCTCAGATTAACATTTTACACATTGCTGTGGGATGTTCTGTATGTTAAATGTGCTGCTCTAATTGGTTAATAAATAAAACACTCATTTACCAGTAGCCAGGAAGGAAGTATAGGAGGGACAACGAGAGAGGAGAGAGGAGAATTCTGGGAAGTGGAAGGCTGAGGCAGAGATGTAACATACTGGTAAGCCATGAGCCATGTGGCAATTTATAGATTAATAGAAATGGGTTAATTTAAGATAGAATAACTAGATAGCAAGAAGCCTGAGCCATTAGGCCAAACAGTTTAAGTGATATAAGAGTCTGTGTGTTTATTTTATAAGCAGCTGCAGGACTGGCAGGTGAGAGAGAGTTGTCCTGACTGTGGGCCAGGCAGGACTAGAGAAAACTCCAGCTACAACACATACTCCTCACAAGGTGAATGGAATAAAGACAATATGATAGTGTATCATTTATCATTAATTTAGTAGTGTTACAAATGTTTTATTATTTTTATTGTTTTATTTTAATTTATTTATTCTTAGAAAATTCCATGCACATATACAATATACTTAAATTAAATCTACCCCTGGCTTTCTTTCTCCTCCTACTCAAAGATGTCACCACCCCACACCCTTCCCCCAAGTTTGTATTCCCTTTCTAACTTATTTATATGATAATACACTAAGTGCAGGGCTGCCTGTGTGTGCACTGGTATGAGACCATTCAGATAGGCAGGAGAAATGTACTAGACCACCACTACCACCACCACCACCACCACCACCACCCCCTGGACAAAGAAAATTCATTAGCAGCCATCAACTACAATAGTTCCTCAGCTAGAGGCATGGCTCATGAGCCCTCCTACCACTCATGCTAGATAAATACAAACAGATAATTGAACTGAAGGAAGAACTAATTCCTAGGTGTAGTACACTCCATTTTTTTTGAGTGCTGGGACTATTGCTTATAATAATTACAGTAATGATTAAATAACTACATATATTTCTCAAAATGCATATACATTATTCCAAATTACTCTAGATATACATTTTAAATGTGAATTCAAATGCAAGTTGAATATTTGAATAAGAAATAAGGCACAGTATATGTAAGCATTTATATATACATATATATTAAATAAATATTAATAAAACATACATAAACATTTATATACATATAAATGTTAGTATATATGTGTTATGTAGATAGTAATGTATGATCCCACAAGGAATATCCCTTGTGTCTGTGTACAGAATATAATGAAATTAACAAAAAATGAGAAAAGCTAGCCTAAAATATCCCCTGCATAAACTTGCAATGGTCAAATGTGAAATGTTAAGCATCTGGATGTAGTCAGTAGTCATTTTATCAGAGGAGAAGTAGGAAAATATGCAGCAGAATTTAAAGAAAAATGTTTACAACCTTAAAGTAGTTTTTTCTCTTTTTTTTTACATTTTTAATTTTGAGATTATAATTTAATTGCATTTCTTCCTTTCCTTTTTTCCTTCCAAAACTTCCCACATATCCCTCCCTACTCTCCTTCAAATTCATGGCCTCTTTTTTTTCACTAATTGTTATTGCATGCATATATGTATTGTATATGCATGTGTATTCTTAAGGAGAAACTTTGAATCCATACGATGCGGCTTATGCACATCTTTTCAGGGCTGACCATTCAGCACTGGACAGCCAGTTGGTGTGCTCTTCCCTAGTAAGGGTCATTTCTACTGCTCCTGGCTTTAGTCAGTTGCTTGTAGTACTTTGTGTGGGGTTGAGGCCATCTAGTCTTTTCCTCATCTACATTAGCATATCTTTTTTAAATTTTATTTTATTTAATTAATGTTTATCTATTTTGCATACCCACCACAGTTTCCCCTCCCTCGTCTGTTCCTGCCCTCCCCCAGCCTCCCATCTAACCCCCTCCCTGTCCACTCCTCCTCTGTCTCCATTCAGAAAGGGGCAGGCCTCCCTTGGATGTAACACGAATCTTAAAAGGTCTTATTAATAAAAAGGAACCTGGAGTCAGGTATTGGGGTGAATGCCAAAAGATCAGAGGAACAGAGCAAGCCACAGCCAACCTCACCTCACCAGTTCCTCAGCTGATCCAGTTTCCTCAGACTGGAAGCCTCTGAGTCTTCATCCAAATGAATCTCAGCTGAACTGCTGCTCAAAGCTAAAAGCTTAAAAAGGACATAGTTCCTGGTCCTCATGCCTTATATACCTTTCTACTTCCTGCCATGACTTCTTGGATTAAAGACGTGTGGCTGTTTACAGTGTAGCTTTGAACTCTCAGAGATCCAGACAGATCTCTGCCTCTGGAATACTAGGTTTAAAGGCATGTTCTACCACTGCCTACACCTATGTTTAGTATAGTGGCTGTTCTGTTCTCTGACCCCCAGAAAAGTTGATTAGGGTGCACAATATAATGGGGAACACAAAATCACCACACTTGGGCTTGAAGAAAGCATGGCACATCAAGCTGAGGTAGGACCAAGCTCCTCCCCATGTATCAAGACTGGGCAAGGTAATCCAGCATGGGGAACAGGTTCCTAAAAGCCAGCTAAGCACCAGAGACAAGTCCTGATCTCATTCATGTCTTTTAGTTTCATTCTTGTTCACCACATGTTTGGGCAGTCATGTTAGTGAGATTTTATGGGTGTGGAAATATAATCTCACAGCAACCTCTCTGATCCTCTGATTCTTAAATTCTTTCTGCCCCCTCTTCCACAATGTTCCCTCAACCTTAAATGCAGGAGTGTTTTGTAGAGTATCCATTTGTACTGGCTTACACAAGTTTGCATTTTGATTGGTTGCAGTTTTCTGTTTTGGTCTCCATCTATTGCAAAGAGAAGTTTCCTTGATGAGGAATGAAGACTATGTTTATCTGTGGTATCAAAACAAATGTTTATAGATTGTTGTTAGGGATTATGCTGTTTTAGTAAACTAGAGGTCATAAATTTTCCTCCAGTAACAATAACATCCCTAGCCCTGAGTAATTAAGTAGGTTTCTAGTACTAGACATGGGCTCCTTCTTTTGATCAGATCTTAAATCCAATTATAGAGTAGCTACTTACTACCAAGTGTGGTGCTTAAAACAAAATGGTTCCCCAAAGGGAGGGGCACTTTTAGGAGGAGTTGCCTTGTTGGAATAGGTGTGGTCTTGTTGGAGGAAGTGTGTGACTGCGGAGGTGGGCTTTGAGGTCTCATATATGCTCAGGATACTGCCCAGTATCTCCGAACACATCCTGTTGCACAAGATGTAGAACTCTCAGCTATCTCTCCAGCATCATTTCTGCCTGCACACTGCTATGTCCCACTTTGATGATGATGAAATGAACCTATGAACTGTAAGCCACTCAATTAAATGTTTTTCTTTATAAGAGTAGCCATGGCCATGGTCTTCACTGGAATACAAACCCTAAAGATAGAAGTTGATACCAGGCATGGGTATTGCTGTGATAGGCCTGAGCATGCTTAGGTTTGAAGGAATATGGACCTTGGGACTGTGGATGAGAAAAGTAGTTGAATGAATTAAGTGCTGCTTAATGGGCAACACTAGAAGGAGCATGGAAGACAGTGGTGCTGAGTGGGATGTAATGAATTGTAGGGGCCTGGCTCAAGAGGTTTCTGTGAAGAATAGTAACATGTGGCCTAGAGATGGTTCTTGTGGTATTTTGGTGAAGGACATGGCTGCCTTTTGTCCTTGTCCAAAGAGTCTGCCTGAGGATAATGTGAAGTGTTTTATGTTAATTCCATTAGCAGAGGAAATTTCAAAACAGCCTATTATAGATTCTGTAATGTGGTTATTAGTGGTATATGAAGATTTATAATGAAAAGAAACAAGCTGAGCAGGGTGAATTATGAAATAAATGCAAAATGTAAAATGTGAGGAGAAAGCAAGCACTGGGAAGTGGAATGGAGCTAAGTCCTGTGTTCAAGGAGCTACAGAGGTTAAGAAATGGAATAAAGCAAGTGGTGACCTCAGAGCGAGTTTACACCCAGCTCAGTTTCTAACTTATGAAAAGGAATTAAAGAAAAGATTTGTGTCAGATGTGGTGGTGCACACCTTTAATCCCAGCACTCCAGAGGCAGAGGCTGGCAGATCTCTGAGTTTGAGGCCAGCCTGATATACAGAGTAAGTTCAAGGACAGCCAAGATTAGGCTGTGATTGTAACCATTGAAAACCAAATGCTGGTGAAGATGTAGTTGAAAGATCTCTGAGTTCAATGCCAGTCCAGTATACAGCTGCAGTTTCCAGACAGCCAAGCTTAGGCAGTGAAGGAAACCATCAAAAACAGAAAGTCAGTGAAGATGTAATTGAATGAGGAGGACATGTTCCAGTCCCAGTAAGCAGAACATGGCAGCTTTGGCCACGTAGTTGAGGTTGAAAGAAAGGAGCTATGGAAACTTCTTCTGTGACTAAGGAAAACCACCGAGGTCAGGGATGTGTCAGGAGTGTCCCTAATGGAAGCCTAGAGGATAACTGTGTGAAGCTGTGAAGGTGAAGCCTGGTTGCCTTGGAGACCCCAGGATTTTAGAAATGTCAGAGCCATGAGATACTTGTCAAGGAGAGCTGCTAACAGAGAGGAGAACCAGTGTTCTACAGTCAACAAAGCTGAAAGGAATTGAAGATCTCAGTACTTTGACATCAGGCATGGAAAAGCAGAGTTTGGAGTTTGCCCAGCTGGTTTTGGGTCGCTGCTTTGGTCAAGTATTTCCTCACTCTGCTCTCTTCTCTACAGTTTGGAATGATAATGTATATTCTGTGCCATTTATTATATTTTGGAAGTACGTGAACTGTTTTTATTTTATTTTTTATTTTTATTTTACAGGTGATTACAATTAAGATATTACTCGCAGAAGAGACTTTGAACCTTAAACTTTTAAATAAGTTTGGGACTGTTACATAGTACCAGGAAAACAGCAAGACGATTGCATGTAAGTTGACTATATATTCTGTAAGTAGGGGACATACCACTTGCTACATACCTTTTATCCCAAGTAAGAAAAGATTGGATGTTTAATCTACAAATTCTGTGCATGAAAGTAGTTTTCAACATTTGGGTAATCTTTTAGAAGCACTTACAATGTACATTTCTCTTTTGTTTCTTTGAGGGACTTTGCAGAAAGTAAATGAGCCCAACTAAAGTCTCCAGTGGCAACATTTGCTCCTTTATCTCCAAACCAGGGTCATAGGACTAGCTGTGAAAGCGCCTTAAGCTGAGGAATAAAGGGGAAAAGAGGTTAGAAAGGGAGCGCCTTTGCATTCATTTCACACTATGATTCCAGAGGAAGAATGGAACCACTAGAGTCTCCCCTGCCAAACTCGGGGTCAAATAGTTCTGCCAATCACACTCATTGTGCTCTGAAAAGCTAGGGTTTTGTCTGTGTTCACAAGTGTAGATTTCCCCTATGCTAATGAGTCCATAGGATCTAACTCTACAGATTTCTTTTCCCGACATCTTCACTGTGATCAGCCGCATTTGTGCTATGGAAAAAAATAAACCAATTTAGTTCAGGACACATACCAGATAATATTTATCTCCACTATATACAGAATTTAAGATATTGTGCAATCAGTGGCATTACTGTTGTTCATGTTGTTGTTTGTACAGCTCACCTATAAAAGTATTGAACATGTTCCATGTAGGAAATAACAATGAGTAATCTGTGTGTCACCAAGTTACTTTTCCAGCTGGACACAATAGAGTCTTGCGTTGTCTTTTTAAATGATGCATGTCACTCAGAATTCAGTATAGCAAATTAGTTACTACACAGGGTTCAGAGAAATAAGCACAATATTTTATGTAGTTCAGTGTGTAAGTGAGCTTCAGTACTGGTAGAAATATTGATTCTCAAAACTGAAAGTCAACTTACCAAAAAACCCTGCAAGGAATACATAAATATAGAGATTTCCTATAACCTAATATTCTTATGAGCAAAATTTGTTGGAATGAATGTTATGCTTTGTTTCCTTGAAGAACTGATTAGCTGAAAAATTAAATAAATATAGAAGTTAAGGTAATGAAATTTTCAGTTTGAAGTTTTTTTAATCTATTTTTGCTTTCTACATAATAGTTCAAGATCAGAAAAAACTTAGCCTAAAAATTTGAACAATTTTAATGATTTTCTAGTTAATTTATCTATATAGAATTGAGGACTCAAGTTTTAAAATGTGAGATACAAATTTTGTATGCCTTTTAATGATCTTCTTAGGCTTGTGTTTTATCAGATCCATTTTCATGGCATCATTTTGGGAGTTGATCCTAAAAATTAAGTTTGGAATAATCACTCTTCTAACATTTTAAAACATCCAAGTGTCTTTTTTAAACCCTTTCCTCCACACACCTGGAACTAACCCAAGTGGTTTTGTTGTTATTGTTGTTGGCAAGAAGTCCGTGTTTGAAGTCACCATTGTAGGATATTTTGGTGCATAGTGAAACTGAGAACTCTTGAATTATCAAATATTTGTGGGAATCAAAAGAATTTCAAAAGAGACCCCTTTTGAAAAGTTATGAATATACCAACTGTGATTTATTGTTTAAATTGACCCCTGCCAAGCATAACATTGTTTATCTTGCCCCGAGTCCTCCTTTGAGGAAGTTCCTTATATGCAAAAACACCATGTTATGTGCTCTGTGATCTTATTAACTTGGCCATATCATAGACTTGAAGCTATTTATTTATATAGACCTACTCATAATGGGTTCAGGAACAGGATATTTGTTCACACAACATATTTGTGCAGTGACAGTCTAATACAATAATATTCTTTTAGGGGATTCAAATCGGGACCAGAAGCAAATAGGTTAGTGAGAGTATGATAGAGAAACAGAGAACACTATGGCATTCCTGAAGGACTCAAAATCATTATGGAAAAAATTATCTAGAAACAGCAGTAGCTAAAAGAGGAAAACCGAAGAAAATAGCAGAAATGACAGGAAGACATAGAAGAGTGAAGGTAAATGTATGTAGAGAATTCCCATTAATGCCTGGTGCTCCAGAGGAATTCTATTACAAATCAGATCAGTGCAGTTAGGAAACTTATAACTAATTTTTACAATATAATGGATTCTGGGTTATGTCAACCATATCACTCCTGAAGGCTTCCCTAGTGGTTCTGTATTTTGGATACCAATCTCTTTCGTTTGGGCTCCTGTGCAATAGTGCTCTGTGGTGAGGCACCTTACCATATCCATATTCTCTTCCTAGAATGAAGCTGCCTCTTAAGAGTTGCACTCCGTGTAGGAATATGAGTATCTGCCTTCATTTAGAACAACTGGAGTATTTCTTATAACACAGCTGAATTTCAGCTCTTTCATTTCCTCAACCCAGCATCCATCATGTTCCAAAAGGCATATTCCAATAAACACCTTTCATGTAAATTTCTTCATCAGCAATCCATTTCTTTAAGAACTTCTTCCATGATACATTTCCAATATATTCTCAAAAATAATACTAAATCTAAGGAAATCGTTGATTTTTCAATCATCAAAAGATTCTAAATGATATTTAAACCAAAATTAATCTAAGACTCAATTAAGAGAAAAAGCTTAAGCAAATTAAGTTGTATCTACTGTAATTAGGTATGCATTTAAAGTAACTCTGTCATGTGTCCCCTTATTCATACATAAAGAATTTTTCTCAGTTTGGAGTGTAGGAAGAAAAGGATGGTACAAGAGTGTACCTGTGTACCTGTGTTGGACTGCCAAAAACTGGTTGTGATTCCAGTTTTGGGCAGTCTAAAACAGGACGATTTTGAGCTCGAGGCCTGCCTGGGCTACCTATTGAGTTCAATTCAAGGTCAATCTGGGTTACACAGAAATAGAAAAGATGAATGCAAATAACATTATACAAACTGAGCAGATTATACTTCCATATTTAGAATATGCGTGTATGTATATAGCAACAATTTTTAAAAGGCATTAAGTTAGAAAAAGGGCAAGAAGGAGTATATGGAAGGGGAGAAAGAGGTGATTATATTATATTGTCAGAAAATAAGAAATAATTTTTAAAAAATGATTTCAACATCTGTTTCTTTTGAACAAAAATACAGAGATAGGCAGGCATGAAATTACTATTCCACATAAAGACTGAACAACACTGAACACACTTTCAATAGGTATATGTCCTAATATTGATCTGTGTTTGTTCAAAGGCCAAGAAAATAATATATCTAATGCAGACTCATCTACAAATATGACTACTCATTGAGCAATGTACTATCTAGACCAGCTTAAAAAATCAATCAGGCTTAAATTACAGATCCCAAAACGTATAATGTGAATATAAGTTGCACACTGTGCCAATGAGTCTGGAATATACTTTGTCCAGATTGAATAAACTTCAAAGCTTTTGATGTATACTTTGTTAGGAGATGCTGAGGCTCTATTAAAGAATTCATAGTCAATAGGGATTTATGTGTAATGTCTGCTGATATTTATGGTAGAGACCAGGCATAGGATTATTTAAAGTTTTATTAGTATGTCTATCAAAAGTATTCACAAACTTTCAAAACTATTTATCCAACTAAATCCTAATACATTGGGTGTTAACATAAATTGTAGTTTATACCAACTCCTGCATTAATAATAAGCATTTTAATACACAAAAATAGATAAAACATGCTGAGAACTTACACTGAAGAGTAACATCATGACATAAAATTTATACAAAAGTCATTTCTGATACTTCTATTTCTCTGTTCATATATGTTTTTGTATGTACCTTCCTTTGGCACTCTTGGCAGTAGACAAGGTAAGGGATATGTCAATTTATGTTCTTTAGGCAGCAAAAGATGAGAGCTTACCCTACGTATTCTCTCACCAAGGAGCTTTGAAAGTTACAGAGGTAGTTTGTTGTTGCCAATGTGGATGCTAAATTTTGCAGACCAAATGAAGTTATTTTATTATACTTTTTGTGTAGCAATTCTTAGCTTTCCATCTACATCTCTATGATGTGACTGCTTATTTTTTTCATTGAAAATAACTTTTTATACAATATTTTCTAATAATAGGTTCCCTACTCCATCTCTTCTCAGATCTTTCCCATCTCCTCATCCTCTCAACTCCATGCCTTTTCTTTTCTCCCTCTCTCTTTAGACCAAAAACAGGCCAACAAGAAAAACAATTCAATACAAAAATAAGAAAAAGCACAAAGAACACACACACACACACACACACACACACACACACACACACACACACACAAGACCAATAAAATCAGAAAAGAAACAGTAGCTGGATATTCCTTTCATTCTTTTATTGAAAATATATACTTTTATTCAGTATATTCAGAATATGGTTTCCCCTCCCTAGCTCTTCCCAGTTCCTTCTCACCTCCTATGGTGGTTTAAATAGAAATGGCCCCATAGACTTATGTGTTGGAATGCTTGGCCTATAGAGAGTGGCACTATTAGAAATTGTGGGCATGTTGGAGCAGGTGTGGCCTCTTTGGAGAAAGTGCATCACTATGGAGGGGCTTTGAGGTCTCATATATGCTCAAGCAATGTGTGGTGAGACAGTTCACTTCTGCTGCCTGCAGATCAAGATGTAGAACACACAGCTCCTTCTCCAGCACCATGTCTGCCTGCCTGCCACCATGTCCCACCATGATGATAATGGACTAAACCTCTGAAACTGTAAACCACCCCAGTTAACATTTTCTTCTGTAAGAGTTGCCAGGTGTCTTAGGCAGGGCAAGGTGAAACAAATGTAACACATCTTTACATAGTTTAACAAAGGCAGCATAAAAATGTGTAACATATACCTTCACACAGTTAATGTAATACTCTGCAACATAAACAAATGTAACACATCTTTGTCCACTTAAAATAATATTTCACAACAGAGATCTTTCTATCTCTGATACCATCTTTGTTGGTAAACCAAGAACCACCCACATTCCAGAACCAGGTGGTCCCCAAGCCACCTTCATTGTCATAGTGCCATTTGATATACATTATCATCAGCTGCCGAATGTAACACATTTCCACTGTTGCCAGGAGTCACATAACTTTTATAAAGCCCGTGCCCTTTCTTTTGTATCCTGGCTCAGAGGCTGCCTTTCATGTTCCCCCATCACCGAAACACCTCTTGTGTGAAGTCTGGTATGTGTTGTAATCTTGGATGCATTCCTTGGCCTTCCATTTGCCACAAAATCCTAACAATCTTCAGTTTCTTTCTTTAATGTCTTAAAGGTTTTATCATAGAAGGTTTTAGGTTTGTTTGTTTTTTTACTTGTTTTGTTAGAGTTACTCCAAGACATTTTCTTTATTTATTTTTAAGACTATGATGAAAGGTCTTGTTTCCCTGATTTTTTTCTCAGTCCACTTGTCATTTGTATATAGGAAGGCTATTGATTTTTGTGTGTTAACTTTATGTCCTGTTACTTTGCTGAAAGTGGTTGTCTGCTCTAGGACTTTCCCAGTGGACTTTTTAGGATCATTTATGTATATAATTATATTATATGCATGAAAAGACACGTTGACTCCTTTCTTTGCTATTTATATCCTCTTGATCATCTTCAATGGTTTTACTATTCTAGCTAAGATCCTAAGTGCTACAATGAACAGGTGTGGACACAGTGAACAACTTTGTCTCATTCTTTAGTACAGACCACATTGCTTGTATAGCCAACTGAGACACTGTGGGCCACTTTTATTGGTCAATGTTAAAAAAATATTTCCCAAATCTAAGTTCTTAGGTGTTGGCAAATGCCAGTCTTATAAGTAGGTCTTTCAAAGGATACCAGTAGGAATATGTGGATAATTTGTATCTGAAAGAACTGTGAAACAATTGACCTTCTCTTCATGGCAAAAGTTTCTGAATGTTGCTGTGACACTCAGCTGTGTGACTTTCTGATAGCAAAGTGGAAGCATTCTTGAAAATATGGACCTCGAATATGGACCTCATGTACATTTACATTTGTTGATTTCGCTTCATATTCTGTCTCTGAAATGTCAAAATGTGGTATGTGATTATTTTCTGAAACCTTAGCTTTCCTAGGTAATCTCTAAATGTTCTAAGGGATATGAGTGCCTATAATTCAGTGTCAGATGTATCTATTTCTATGGTTTCATAAATTGTATCTCATAATGATGTCATATCAATCTTAGATTTTGTTAGTATCCTATATGATGATCACATAGAAGTGAAATCACCCAATGACTCATTTCTCGGAACTCATCATTGTTAAGTGACACATGACCAAAGTGAAACACCTCTGGGAAATCTTAAAACTATTTAAAAACTATATAATGCAGTTAGTTATATTTATGCCACTGGTTAAAAAAACACAAAGAAAATTAGAAATAAAATTTTAATTTAATGAAAAAGGAAGAATAACACATATCACTGATACATACCTAGAACAAAATTTACATTCATGGGCAATGACCTAATGGTAAAGTACTTGCCACACAAGTATGATAACCTGGGTTGTAAAGCATGTAGCACTCCTCTGTGATTACAGTGCTTCCCTGGGGAGATGGGAGGTAGAGACAAGAGAATCTCTAGAAGTTTACAGGCTAGGAAGCCTTGTGTACAAAGTGGCAAACAACAAAAAGAGATAACTTGTCTCAAATAGGGTGGGACATGAAGACTGACACCGAAAGTTGTCCTCTGATCTCCAGTCATGTGTCATGGTATGAATTCACCCAACCTTCCACACAAATATAAACACACACATACACACACACACACACACACACACACACACACACACACATACACATCACACATACACACACATCCATACACTCATGGACATCATATATGCATATTCATACAAATCATACACACAGACACACATTTATATTCCTACATAAATGGAATTTACTTAGGTTTTTAGAAACTGGAGAAACTGAGAAAAATTAGAGAAATAAATAGAAGAAATAAGGTAAATCATTGATTCTCACTAACTTCACTTCATCATCCTTTCTTCCGTTAATATGTTTTTAATGTTATACAGTTGTATACCAACTGATGACCCAATGCATAGCCCAATTAAGTCATACGGATGTCCTGATTAAATCAAATGAATCATATAACAAAATAAAAAGTCAACAATTTGAGAAAGGAACAGGCATGGAAGAGGAAAGATATGAAAAGTTGTAGGAAGGGTGTAAAATGAGATATGGAGGAGAAAGTAACTAGAATGCATTATATACATATATGAAATAATCAGAGAATTAAGTTAAACTTTAAAAAGTAACACAAAAGCAAAATATAGGATCAAACAATTCAGTAACACATGTTTACTTTTCAAATAATAAAATTCAGGCTGGAGAATTGACTTGGTGATTAAGAGCACTGGCTGCTCTTATAGAAGACTCAGGATTGATTCCTAGCACCAAAATGGTAATTAGTGACTGTCTAACTCTAGTTTCACGTGATTTAACACCCTCTTTTGACCAAAGTGCATACATATGGCACACAGAAACACATGCAAGTTAAACACCCATACACAGAAAAATATTTTTACAAATCATAAAATTCTTAAGAATAATAAAAAAGAAAGTATCTGTAATGCCTTTATAATATATAACACATAGAATAACATTTTGCTAATATTAAAAATGTAATATTAAATAATCCACATTAATATTAAACATCCAGCTACTTATATCTGAACACATAATTAGTAGATTGAAATACATAAAGTTTTAAAATGGTTTTTAAAAACCTGTATTTTAATACAAACAAAGAAAACTAGAAGTGAGTGAGCTTGTGCACAGGCATAGAAGGCAGAAACTGTGAAGAAAACAGGAAGTTAAACTAGAAATGTCTTAAAGTATTAAATTGGAATTCCAGATAGATACTGAATTATAAGAAATTGGAGATATCATTTTAAGAGAAGATGTCCACAGGTTTTCCAAATTAAAGAGAAACACTTCTAAAAATGCTAGGAAAAACTAGTAGCTGCTCAATATAGTGGTGAAAAGTAAATTTTACCTAGAAGTAAGTGTTTCAGATAGAATAACATCAACAGAAAATATATGCTACTGAAAACATACAGACAACTATAACTTTCCTAAAAAGGACACTATTCGACTGGGGTATTGCTATGATAGGCCTGACCATGGTCCTTCTTATCTTTTTTTTTTTTTGGATGAAAGTGGATTTTAGGAACTTGGATTAGGAAAGCAGTGGAATGTTTTAAGTAGAATTTAATGGATCATGCAAGTAGGAACATGGAAGACAGTGGTGCTGAGGGTGATTTGAAATATAGAGGCCTGGCTCAAGAGATTTCATAGGAGAAGAATGTTAGTGTGTGGCCTAGGGACTGGTCTTGTGATGTTTTGGTGAAGAATGTGGATGCATTTTGTTCTTGTCTAAAAAGTCTACCTGAGGCTAAAGTGAAGACTTTCAAATTAATTCCATTGGAAATCTTTTTCTTTTTGTTTTTTGTTTTTTCAAGACAGGGTTTCTCCATGTAGTTTTGCTGCCTGTCCTGGGACTCACTCTGTAGACTAGGCTGGCCTCAAACTCACAGAGATCTGCCTGCCTCTGCCTCCCAAGTGCTGGGATTAAAGGCATGCGCCACCACCACCCAGCTTATTTTGATTTTTATAGGGGATTAAGTTAAGAGATTACATGAATCTCAGAAGAGATTTTAAACCTTAAACTTTTAAACATTATTGAGATTGTTAAAGACTATAGAGACTTTTGAAGTTGGAATAAATACATTTGCATTATGTTATGGTGATAAGCCTATGAGGTCCAGGCAGTGGAATGTGGCAGTTTGAATAATTATGACCCCCTTAGACTAATGTTTGACTGCTTGGCCTGTAGCAAGTGGCACTATTAAGCAGTGAGGCTGCTGTGGAATAATCCATGTGTACACAGTGTAAATATTTGTTGCTCTGATTGGATTAATAACCAAGCTGACTTCCCAATAGCTAAACAGGATAAAGTTAGGTGGGAAAACCAAACTGAGAATTATGGGAAGAAGAAGGGTGGAATAAGAAGAGATACCAGCCTGTCATGATATATTGTACCTTAATAAAATTTGCCTGAAGATCAGAAAACAGAACAAGTCACTAGATTAAACATAGATGCCAGGCAGTGGTGGCACACACCTTTAGTCCTAGCACTTGGAAAGCAGACATCTATTTGGATGTCTGTGAGTTCAAAGCCATCCTGGAATGAGAGTTACTCAGTCTAAGAGAGAAACAGAGCCAGGCAGTGGTGGCACACACCTTTAACCCCAGCACTTGAGATCTCATGCCTTTGCTTGGGAAGCACATATACCTTTAATCCCAGCACTAAGAAGGAAGTGATAGCTAGGCAGAGAAAGGTATATAAAGTGTGAGGATGCAGGAACTGAAGGCTTTTAAGGCTGAAGAGTTCTAGAAGTAAGACATGATCGTGGCTTGTTCCTTTATCTTTCTGAACTTTCAGAATTTACTCCAATATCTGGCTCCAGGTTTTTTACTGAACGACCATTTAGCAATTTGAGCAATGCCAGCCAGCTGCCAAGGAAGCAGGACATATAAAAAATGAGGTAACAAGCCATAAACCATGTGCCAAAGCATAGATAAGAAATATGGGTTAACTTAAGTGTAAGAGTTAGGTAGTAACAAGCCTGAGCTATCAGCCAAGCATTTATAATTAATATTAAGGCTCTGTGTCAGTAATTTTAGAACAGGTGGTCAGGACAAAAAAAAACCCATCTACATGTGGCCTTTTTGTAGAAAATGTGTCACTGTGGGGGTAGGCTTTGAGATCTCTATGCTCATGTTATACTCAGTATAGTACACAGTCTCTTTTTGCTGCTTTCAGTTCAAGACATAGTACACTCTTCTCCTTCTCCAGCACCATACCTTCCTCATGCTGCCATGCTTCTTGCCATGATGATAATGGACTAACCCTCTGAAACTGTAAGCCAGTCTCAATTAAATGTTTTTCTTTAAAAGAGTTGCTGTGATCCACTGCAGCTGGGGCTATGCTGACCTAAGTAAACTGAGCTGCCACAGATGGCCATGGTAACATCTGGGCCTCAGCTGCCTCTGATGGCCACAAGTGGATCCATGATTCTGTTGTAGCTGAGGTCTGTGTTTTATGTTCACTACCCATGTTAACATAGGTGCTCATGCAAGCCATGCATGTTGATGTCTAAGAGCTGTGCTGAGCCAGTTCTTCCCCTCACTGGTCCTGGAAGAGCTAGCTCTGCCCCTCATAGGAGGGCTGGCCCCTGCACCTGGGAGACTGGTCCTTCCCCTCACAGGAGAGCTGGCCCTGCACCTCATAGAACTGGCTCACACCTAGAAAAGCTGCCCTACCCTGCCCCTTCTCTGAGAGTGATGATCCCCAAGGCCCAGACTGACAAACTCAGCTACCACCCAGTCATACATCCAGGGCTTTGAGTTGGCCCACACCAACATCTATCCTCCATCTACGGCCTGCTGAAGAGTATGAAGGGACTGGTCCTGTAGAATCATAGCTTCAGGATCCCCATGACTAGGAAACAGCAGGATATTTGAGAGGAGTTTCAGGGAGTGTCCAGTATTGTTGGTGTACCAGAAGCTAGACGCTTTGAACCTGACCAACAACTCCCCACAAAACGAACATTTGCAAGTAAAGCTGTTTTGGCAAAAGAGTCTGCTGCATACACATAGAAGATCTCAATGCCACTAAGACAAATGAGAAGGTGATAGAGAGGTGGGAAAGACAGAGGAGTGAAGTAGGGTTTTTGTTTTGATTTTTTTGTTTTGTGTATTGTTTGTTCAATTAATATTTGTGATGTTTTATTTTTGATCTAAGAAATAAAGCTTGCCTGAAGATCTCAGTGCAGAGCTAAGCCACTAGGCAGCCATAGACGCCTGGCAGTGGTGGCACACAACTTTAATCCCAGCACTAGGGAGGTAGAGACAGGAAGTGATATGGCTAAGCAGAGAAAGGGATATAAGGTGGATGGAGACAGGAGCTCGGCCCCTTTTGTCTGAGGATTTCATAGAGGTAAGAACTAGTGGCTGGCTACACTGCTTCTCTGATCTTTCAGCTTTTATCCTGATATTTGACTCTGGGTTTTTATTAATAAGACTAATTAGGATTCCTGCTACAAATATTTTTAATTTTTATTATTTTATTTATATTTCTTTTACATTTTTCTTTTGGGAAGGATATTATAAGGATGAAGGGCAGATATGGAGGTACTGTAAAATTAATGGGATTGGGGTGCATGATGTGAAATTCCCAAACAATCAATAAAAGTTCTTTGTTTAAAAAAGGTTGTTGGGATCATGGTGTCTCTTCACAGCAATAAAACCATACCTAAAACACTCTCCATGCCTCATTCACCTTGCTTCTTTATATAACTCAGGATCATCTTCCCAGAGCAGTATCACACACAGTGGTCTGGGCACTACTGCATCAATCATTAATCAAAATGTCTCTATAGACTGGCCTACAACTGAGCTGATTGATGCATTTTCTCAACTAAAGTTCCCTCCTCCAAGATTACTCTAGCCTGTATCAAATAAACATAAAACTAAACCACACACCTTCTTCCCAAGAAGCCCCTTTCTACTTTTATGTCTCTCTCTGTGTGTCTCTCTGTGTCTCTGTGTCTGTGTCTGTGTCTGTCTGTGTCTGTGTCTGTCTGTCTGTCTCTCTCTCTCTCTCTCTCTCTCTCTCTCTCTCTCTCTCTCTCTCTCTTGGTGACCCACTGAATTTCATTATGATCATTTGTATGATCATGAGTTGGGAGTTATTCAGTGGACAACTAATTATTGGCTACATGACTGAAGGAAATGACAACTTTTCTCCCAATATCCATTAACTGTCCATAAATTCCTCAGAAAGGAAGTCCTCAGGAGCTCCCATCCCATAGAGGATTAAAAGTTGAAGGTTCCATTCTAGTGCAAGTTTGGGGGAACAAGCAAAAGCTCCAGTGAGTCTATGAGTGCAGAAACTGACATCATGTCCTGAAGACACTCTTTCACAGTATTCCTCCCCATAGTCTATAGCTCACATTCATGCAGTCCCCTCTTCTACCATGTTCCTTGAGCTTTTGAGAGGATGTTATACATACCCTATTTAGGTTCAAGCATTCAAAAGTCATTTTTTTTTGTTGTTTTTTGTTTTTTCAAGACAGGGTTTCTCTGTGTAGCTTTGTGCCTGTCCTGGAACTCGCTCTGTAGATCAGGCTGGCCTCGAACTCACATAGATTCACCTGGTTCTGCCTCCTGAGTGCTGGGATTAAAGGCGTGCACCACCACTGCCCGGCCCAAAAATCATTTTGACGTGTTCTGAGTTTTTATGTTGCTACCTACTCCAAAAAAGAAGCCTTGAAGAAGACTTGAGAGTAACACTAATTTATGGGTGTAGACATAAATATTTAAAAAGAAGTTGCGCCGGGTGTCGGTGGTGCATGCCTTTAATCCCAGCACTCGGGAGGCAGAGCCAGGTGGATCTCTGTGAGTTCGAGGCCAGCCTGGGCTACCAAGTGAGCTCCAGGAAAGGCGCAAAGCTACACAGAGAAACCCTGTCTCGAAAAACCAAAAAAAAAAAAAAAAAAAAAGAAGTTGCAAGTCAAAAGAACAAAATAAAAAATATAAATAAAATTGGTTTAAAATCAAAATAATATAACAATTTTTTATTTCTAATTCTGGTCTATATATAACATGAAATGGAGCTTGAAATGGAAGTCCAGTTTTTTTTAAAATCTCTGAGCAAAACAGAGCAAGTGACTCCTCAGCCTCTGAAAGGTTAAAAACAATGAAGCCTGCCTGAAAGGAATACATTTATGTGGGTGTGGTGGTTTGACTGAGAATGGCCCCCATTGGCCCAGATATTTGAATACCTGGTCCCCAGTTGGTGAATCTATCTGGGAAAGACTTGCTCAAAGGAGATGTGTCACTTTGAGAAGGCTTCGAGGCTTCAATAATCCCTATCCATGCCCAGTGAAGCTTTGTTTCCTGTTTATAGATTTATGGGAGCTTTCATGTTCCTAACCAATGCGATGCCTGCCTACCTGCTGCCATGTTCCATGATGTGCTATTCTATCCGTCATGATGATGGTGGACTTCTATCCTTCTGGAATGATAAGTCTCATCCAAATAAATCCTCTCTTGTCTATGTTATGAGATATTTGATCACACTGTGAACACTGAGATTGCTGGAAATACCTGTGTCTAGTTGTGGTGTGGCTCATCCCTAGCACATACCTTTAGTCCAAGAGCTTTCTTCTTGAACGTTGTAAGCAGGATTAAATAAATTTAACTATTGGTTAAGAAGCTGAGCAAGCAACTAGTTGACAGGAAGTGAGCATAGGATTCTTAACAACAACAACAAAAAACAACATAAGCATAAGGGGAAGTTGGGAAGATGGGGAGAGAGAGGTATAGGAAGTAGAAGGGAGGAACATTCAGTTGAGGAGTTTATTTGACACTGTATAGGAGAAGGCAGGAGGATTCTAGAACATCAGCTGAGGAGGAATGTCAGCTGGGTGAGCTAGCAGCCTTGTCCCCAGCATCTGGCTCCTGAGTTTTTTGGTATAATCAAATAATTGAGATTTTGTTAAAAATGGAATTTGGTTCTGCAATGTGTGGCATAACCACAGGGGCATAGTAATCACACCACCTGTGGATAACCTAAGAAACCATCAGATTTTGTAAGAACTCCTCCCTGAGAAAGTTAAGTAATATTAAAAGGAAAAAATCTTTCCCACATAATAATGGGAAATATAATAGAGGATATTAAAACCCCATATAGTACAACTTTAGATGGCTTGAAAATAGAATCAGAAAATGCAAAGATAAATGACTTAACTGAGATTGACATAATACTGATTATAATTACTATCAGTCTGGTAATTAATTTTATCCTTAATGGCCACAGTGGATTTTTTGTGGCAAATTATGAAAAGTGGATTGATAAGATATAAGCCACAGAAAGACTTATAAATGAAAATAAGAAAAATACTCAGACACAGACAGCACTTAACACACCACCTCACAATGAAACTGAAGAAGGATGGCCCCAGGTTGTTAGGAAAAAAACCTTAGTTATCCAGTTACTATACCAGAACAACCAGCAGATAATACACATCCCCAAAGTTAAATGGAATCATATAGAAATATTAGATTTGAGGAGGTTTAAGAAATTATTTATTTCATGTGGCATGAAGCAGATATTAAATTCATGGGCAACTCAGAACAGAATTTTCCCCCAAGACTGGAAGGATTTGGAAACAGCAATATTGGAAACTGGTCCTCAGTTACAATGGTGAACATGAAGGGAAGAACTACAAAATAGGCCTAGAGGCACTAATATTTCCCAAGATCAGATTCTAGGTGAAGGTCAAAATGCTGAGTTACAAAGATGGCTTGAATTAGATAACGACACCTTGACACTATGCAGTTTAGTAGCTTTAAATGCTTGAGACAAAGTTGAAGAATCAGGAAAGAGATGTGAGTTTTTCACTAAAATTATACAAGGCCCAAAAGAAGCCTTCACTGATTTTTTGTAAAAATTAACCTCAGCTGTAAATAGAATAGTACAAGATTCAGAAGTCAGACAAATATTAATCAACTCTTTGGCTTTTAAAAATTCTAATTCAGAATACAAAAGAGTGAATAGGCCATTAAAGGCAAGATCAGAACCAATATATGGATTGATTAGAAATATTGCTGATATTGGATCTCATGTTTATGATGCTATTCGGATAGAAAAAGTAATTTCCAAAAGTTTTAAGAAAAATGAAAATGTCAAATGTTTTAATTGTGATAATAAAGGTGATTTAAAAAGGAATTGTAGGCAAGAATTTCCTAGAAACAATTTTTTTTCCTAGAGATAATCCAAAAAGGAGGCTGCAGACTTTTGGAGTATGCAGAGGGTATGGCAAAGACTGGCATTGGACTAATGAATGGAGATCAATAAGGGAGAGGCAAGGCTACCCTTTGACATTGGCAAATGCCCTAAAGGGCGTCCTGCAGACCCCAATATCAAAGTTGATTCAATCACTCCTTGTCAGCATTGGAGAAACTCATCTATAAAGGAATTAAAATATTTAATGCCTGTTGTTAAAAACAACACTGCTCTGGATGTAATCAAGGAGATAAGAGCTACAGTAGATAAAAAATTCAGGATCAATCAGAAAACACATATTTTGGCAAACTGCTATGAATAATCAAAGACTAAAGTTATAAATACAAATAAATGACATTGAAATTGAAGGTTTAGTAGACACAGGAACTGATATAACAATTTCCACAAAATCTTGGCATCTAGATTGGCCTCTTCATTAAGTAATTATTCTGCTTCTAGGGATTAGAACTTTATCTCATATAAAACAAAGTGCAAGATGGGTTGAGTGTATGGAGATGGAAGAACAAATAGGAAATTAAAACCATATGCAGATAATATAGCCATGGATTTGGGGGACATAATTTGTTGCAGCAAAGGAAAACACAGATTGGTGTTTCTACAATTTCAGAAACAAATCATAAAATAAAGAATGCTTCTGAGAATAATATTAGAAGATATTATCAAGAACAGTCACAGACTGTTCAGGTTGTACATAAGCAGGACACAACAGCTGTTAGTCTTTCAAAGGTACCAACAGCTCTACCTTTAAAATGGTATCCTGACAGACCAGTGTGGGTGGAACAATGACCTTTGACATCAGAAAAATTTCAGACACTAGAACAACTGGAACAGGAGCAGCTAATTGTTCAACATATTGAAAAATTGAACAGTCCTTGGAATTCTCCTATATTTGTTATTTTAAGAGATTTGGAAAACAGTCAATGTTAACACATTCAAGAGCCATGAATAAGGTGATTCAGCCAATTGGCTCTTTACCACCTTTGTATAACCTAACTCCATTACCTGCAGGAAGTAAGTAAAAAGGAACCCCCCCAAAAAAATTAAATTTGGCAAATGGATGTGATTAATTTTGCCAAATTTGGAAAATTAAAGTATGTGCATCATATCCTAGATACATATTCAGGATTTCAGTTGACCACTGCTTTAAGTACTGAAAAGGTTGATTCTGTAATTAATAAATTTATTAGAAGTCATGGCTATTATGGGGATACCTGTACAAATTAAGATTGACAATGCTTTAGTATGTATCTCTACTAAAATGAAACTGTTTTTGCATATTACAACATGAAGCATATTACAGATATACCACACAGTCCTACAGGATAAACAGTCATAGACACGTCTAATCTGTCTTTACAAGATATGCTTAACAAGCAGAAAGAGGTAATAAAGACCCCCAGAGAAAGATTACACAGTGCTTTATTAACTTTAAAATTTTTAAATGGTAATGAAAAAGGAACAATGACTTCAGAAAGACATTGGATAATAGAAAAAAAACCTGTTGAATTAAATCATCCTGTTTATATTTTAAAGATGTATTGACCTAAGAATGGAAACTGGGATATGTGTTACATTGGGGAAGAGGCCTTTGTTTACACAGGAAAAAAAAGCTATGGATATCATCAAGATTGATAAAGATTAAATTTGAACAGGAGAGACCTGAATAAGGAGAGGCAATTGTTCACCAAACAACTTGGGTCATTCAGTCCAAACTAACTTATAAATACTAACAAATGCCTTTCATTAGATCAGGCATGAAAAAAATTAAAAATAATATTTTTGAATGATAATTTGCCAAAGGCACATTTGCCTTACTGGTTTGGAGTGAAAAATGGTTTCTCTTTAACCATGTGTCTTAACTCTGGTTTATAATGTTAGACTGTAGATTGCTACATGGCCCAACAATTTTGGACATCAACTTTTGTGTTTTCTTCTTAAATAAAAGGGATATTTTTGTGTTTGGTATTAAAAACACAGGTAAGAGATGTATAATGTCTTACATTTTAAGTAAATTCAAAGGGTTACTATTTGTTTTCAAAACCTCTAAGAGTTGGAGTGATTGGAGCTAAGATAAAATATTTGAGTAGGCATGTGGCATCCCATGCCTTTAGACCCATTAGAGACAGACACATCTCTATAAGTTCTAAATTGTAGAGTTACACTGAACAAGGAGGTGATGGTGAACCCCTTTAGTCCCACCACCCAGGGACAAAACTTAGATACACCTCTTATGTTTACACACTAGAGAAATCACATACCATATTTACAGATTATTATAAAAATCCTCTAAATGGTTACTAGAAGAGTAGCTAATTTCCAATGGGAAGGGAATAAAGAGCAGCTTTTGTGACTTCTGGTAATCTCTTCTCCATGCATGTAACCCTAACCAATATTGAACCTGATGATAGCCTAATTATAGATATCATATTTGTTAATGAGTTGGCAATTGGGGACTTTTCATAAAGCAAAAAGGAGTCCACCAGCATTTGCCTGCTGACTTCTATTGTAAACACTTTCCATACACAGAGAATAAATATTCTTTTTTTGAGAAATAAATCTGGACATTTTATGAAGTTTGGAGAACCTTATATTCAGTCATTGTCAATCACCTTATGGTCATAAAGGCTCCTTCAAAAGCAGAGTCCTTTGCAGGCTTAGCCATGGAAGGAAATGTATTAAGAGGAACTGGTACCTATCTGAACTCCTTCATGACCAGGATGTGGTAGCAAAGGTGTGGGGGCCCACAAAGGCTCACTAGTAAGGCCTTACTCAAGGTCAGAAAGTCTGAGCTTGCTTTGCCCAGCAGGGGTGCATAATGGGATGAGTTGGCTAAAGGCATGGTTACCAGGTATTTTGAAGGGTCTACACTTGGTTGTATGTTGTGCTTTGATCTTGAAAGTGGGAGGTCTTTAGCCTCTCTCCTTGCTAGTGTATAAAAATCCAATTAGAAATAAACTCCAGGCAGCTGAATATTGACCCCTGAAGCTATCCTATGTCTCTGTCTTTCTCTCCATCTATGTCTATATTTCTATAGAATACTTCTTAATTCCTTACTCCTCCCCCCCCCAAGAACCCTTCCAACAGGTTGTGGCTGGTCCCTGACACAAAGGGATCTGTGCCTTCCCACTCAGGAGATAGCTCAGTTGCCCATAATCCCCATCTCTAAACTATTCACCCCTCCCCTAAAAGAGGTGCCTGTTGTACTGTGGGGACCAACAGAATGTTCACAACATTTTGATGGGTGATATTGCTCTACATGCTGTGAATGTGTTGCTCTGATTGGTTGATAGATAAAATGCTGATTGGGCAGTAGCCAGGCAGGAAGTATAGGTGGGATAAGCAAACAAGGAAAATTCTGGGAAGAGGAAGGCTGAGTGAGGAGACACCAGCCTGCTGTCCAGGGAGCAGCATGTAATGGCACACATGTAAAGCCATGGGACATGTGACAACATATAGATGAACAGAAATCACTGAGTTTAAGTGTAAGAGCTAGTCAATAATAAGCCTGACGGTTTTAATTAATGTAAGCTTCTATGTGTTTACTTGGGTCTGAGTGACTGTGGACTGAGTGGGATACAGGAAAACTTTCAGCTACAAATGGTGCCCACACATGCTGGCAAGAGTTTCCACCTAAAATTTGAGAGAGCTTAAGAAAGATTATAAATGTAGCTAAGAGCACATTCCTAGTTAATGTCGCTTATGGCAGGCCTAGATACAATAATTTGTCCCCTGGCTGTGGCAGGTTTGCAGCATGCAGGCTGGAGCTACAGCATGGTAGATTCCCACTAAGTTACACAGAGGTTTCTGCAAGTCACACAACATGGTGCATGGTGGATATAGCTTTTGCTACTAAAAAAAAAAAAAAGAAAAAGAAAAAGTTTCTAGACTACACGCTGCTGGATGGAAGCATAGGTCCACTGCTTCCCAGAGTCGGCAGTGAGCATGGTTCCTAGAGCTGGCTATAAATGTAGTTCGGCCATGTTGGGAAGCTGAGGAGGGTTGAGCCAGCAGCCAAAGATGTCATTTCAGTCCTAGTTATTCTACAGTTTAAAGCAATAGATTCACAATAAGTCAGATTCAGATTAAATAAATCTCTAAATGGTTTACAGTGTGTGTAAATATAAATATAGGCTTGGAACAGAGAGGAAAAGAAATATAGACAATTATATAAAGAAATAATTAAAAAAATAAAGTCTTTAAAGTGACAGTAAAGGTATTATAAAAAAATAAGCCATATAAAGATGGATATTACATAGAGAAACTGGAATGTGTTGCCTTTGGGATTTTTAACTGCAGAGAGACATTTGATTGTAAAAGCTGCTATGTTAAATCAATATGTATATTTGAAAGATATCTTGATTTCAAAATATATTTCTAAGGATATGTTGATTTGGAAAAAAGATTCTGCTTTTGTTTCCACAGAAGATGAAAACCTGTGGATTGCTTCCAGGCTAATATGGTTTGACGAGCCAAGACCCCCTGAAAGGTCTCCAGTGATACCATGGCACAGATGATCCAACATCCAGAATAGTTTCAAGGCAATTGACTCAGACAATGCAGCTTCACAGACTGTTCTAGTCAGGACTTAACTATAATTCTTAATTTTCTCAGGATCCTCATTAGATTGGCAGCACCCTCATCCAGCAGGAAGTATAAGAAGCTACACCCAAATTCCCAAAATATTGCTTGCAAATCTTTATTTTTATTTAAAGGGGGTTGATTATAAATACAATCTCTTTCTAAAGAAAAAAAGGTGATAGTATAGATATAATAGGATGAAAGGGTAGATTATTAAATCTACTTTTAAAGAGCAGCAACTTGCATAAAATGTTTTATATTGGTATAGATTTTAGTTTATTGACATAAATTTAAAGTTAGTTTTGTTATACTGTATGTATATTCTATTCTTGTTTAAGGTATTATGTTTATGTAACTCATTTAAATTGTAATGGATAATTAAGAAATACAGATAAATAATTAGTCTTCTATGATAGTCAAACTTATAGTCATGTTAAGTTTTTTAGGTATACATAGATATATTTCAATTAGGTAAGTACTCTTCAAACACTTCAAAGACCAACAGACTATGGCATTTAAAATTTTTTAAAAACAGACTTTCTGGACAATGAGACAATTCTATTCCTGGCAGCACCAATTTACTTCAATGAGAAAAATGGGTGTCAAAGACACTCTATATGGAGTTTATCTTCTTCTTGGCAAAAATAGCCATTTGGGCAAGAAACTGTTCTTTCCTGGACTGCATGGCAAAATTTTGTATCGGCTGGACATGCAGGACCCATAGGAAGGTGACCACTGAACTTTGCAAGGCAAAATGATCCTTCAGGTTCCTGCTTCACAGAAGAAACTGCCAGAACATTGCAAAAGAACTTTAGGTAACTTTTCAAGCAGGCAGCTGTCTCTGTCATTCCAGATTTTTGGAAGTTGCTTATAATGTGTTTCTTGTTTATTTAGGTAATATTATATCCTGAGGTCTTTGATGGAGTTGAAAACTAGGTAGTTATAATTTTCCTTGGTTATGATAACAGATAAATTATATATGAAACGTTAGACTCACAAATATAGGATAGAATATTTTATTTCATTTACAAAATACAAATGGACTAGCTTTTGTTAACTGTAATTCTTGCTTGATAGCTGTTCTATTAAATGTAATTTTACTATATTGAAGCTAAAACCTTCCTTTCAAATAGAAATAAAAGGGGAAATAATGGGTGATATCACTCTGTATGCTGTGAATGTGTTGCTCTGATAGGCTGATAAATAAAATGCTGATTGGGCAGTAGCCAGGCAGGAAGTATAGGCGGGATAAGCAGACAAGGAAAATTCTGGGAAGAGGAAGGCTGAGTGAGGAGCAGCATGTAATGGCACACATGTAAAGCCATGGGACATGTGGCAACATATAGATGAACAGAAATGGGTTGAGTTTAAGTGTAAGAGCTAGTCAATAGTAAGCCTGAGCTAATGACAAAGTGGTTTTAATTAATAGAAGCCTCTGCATGTTTACTTGGGTCTCTGAGTGGCTGCAGACTGGGCCGGACACAGGAAAACTTTCAGCTACATTTGGCTAATGTAAGGTTTACTGATGGTTCATCAACCACTGATGGACCCAAAACTATTAGAAAGTGGCAGCCTATAGACCAGGAGATGATGGAATGCAAATACTGAGGAAGGAACCAAAAATCAGTATAGCACTATTGGCTATAAGACAAACAACTAGGAAAGCAAAAGGAAAATCTCTATCTTCTCCAACTCATGGTGCATGTGCAATGGTACAGCTATATGGTCCTCAAAACGGAAAACCACTAACTGGCAGGTAAATGACAAATATATCTGCTCATGGGAGGCATGGATAAAAATGACAAAACTTAGCAAAGACAAAAAAATTTCATGTAGCTCATGCAGGCAAGACAGAAATAACATCTGAAAATAATGAAGTAGTGGACAAATTGGCATCACGTTTAATTAAGACTAGAATATCTAAATTTCTCAGGGAACAAATTCAGAGTAAGTCAGCAAGAATGATAGGATTACACATTCGGAAAGCTTGGAAGTTTACCCAAATGCTAAAAAATAAGGGGAAATGGAGAACCAAATTAAACCAGGAAAACCCAATGAGAATAACTACCATAAGAAATCCATAGCCAGGCGGTGGGTCACATCTTTAATCTCAGCACTTGGGAGGCATATACCTCTAATTCTAACACTAGGAGGCAAAGGCAGGCACATACAAATTACAGTGATTTAAATTTAAAAGCCACTTTCAAAGGGTAGGCTGAAATTCAAAGTGAATATCCGTTGTGATATAAAAATAAATACACTTAAATCTTAAATTTATATATAAAGAGAAAGGGGAATATAGGTATATTTATCCACACACATTAAAGTATATTTAGTTTCAAATTTTCAGAAACATTTTAATTAAATGATAATACATTTCTGCTGCCAAAAAATCTTTTACAATGGGTATGATATAACCTGCCAAAAAAGTAATTCCCCCAGAGTTATGTTTGAGGCAGAATTTTGCTTTTATCTTTCCAAGAGAATAAAAGCATTCAACTAAGGAATACAGAGACCACTAGACAAGTGAAACATCTGAAGAAAAATGATGGATCATCAAAAGAAAATGTCCCAAGAAAAAGGATAAATTGGCTAAGTGCTATTGCCCACCTCTAGGTGACCAGTCTGAAATCTGGACTTGAAAACACAGACTAGCATCAGCTCCCATACAACCATCTTGCTTGAGCAGCTGCCCCTTCCTGCCAGACAACTATCAGAAGTGGGCCAGGGGTGGGACAGCCCAGGTAGTCACTCCCTTCTTCCTTCCCACCTTGAGGCTGCCCTGCCCATGGAGGCTTTCCAAACGCTATTCCAGCTGCCCTCTACAGACATAAGTGGCAAATGGTCTTTGTGTGGTCCAAATTAAAATAAAAATTAAAGCTGGCTTTGGGGGTTAGAAAGAGGTTATTTCCTTCTCCAAACCCATGCATGCTTATAAAAAGGAAAATCCAAAATCTCTGTCTCATATTAGAAGAGCCACCTGGTATGGGACAAAGGAAAACAAAAAATAAGTGACTATTCTATTACCACTAATCTCATAATCTTTTGGTTTTCAACTGAATCTCTAAAAATTTTCTTAAGGTATAAATATCTCAAAATCTATAAGATTATTATGTATATATAATCTTTCTGGGGTCCACAAGAAGATAATGGGGCCCTGCAACAATTAATCCACCTCGATTGTGGTAACATTAATCACTTGGCAAAATTGCTCCATTCCTCTTCTGCTACCAAGTTCTGTGCAAACAGTGGACACCTTTGGGTTGGCTGCTGTGTTCTACCTAGCCAGCATTGCCACAAAGCTGACAAATGCCACCCAAAGATCAGCTTTGGACTAGAAGCTGCTCAGGGAATTCAAATTGCTGAGTTCATATGAGACTGATATGAACATTTTGCAGAACTTGAACTCAAAAATACTTAATGCTAAAACTACCAAATATAGCCAAATTGGACATTGTGGAAAGCATAGAACAAATAGCTTCATTACTGTAAATGGCTTAACTGTGTTAGAGTTAAAACTTTTTAAAGGGAGGGGAAATGTTGCAGGACATTTGGTCATACTGTGAACCCTGAGGTTGCATTATTTACTGGAAAAACCTATTTCTAGTTGTAGTGTGGCTCAGCCCTAGCACATACTTTTAATCCAAGAACTTTCTGCATGAATATTGTAAACAGGTTTGAATAAAGTCAACCATAGGTCAAGAGGCAGAACAAGCAACCAGCTGACAGGAAGTAAACATAGGATTATTAAGAAAAAACAGAGAGTAAAGATGAGTCAGAAGGTTGGAGGGAGAGATGCTCAGTGAGGAGAAGGGAGTGACATTTAGTTTGAGGAGTTTGTTTGAGACTGTGTTGTAGTCAGAAGTATTCCTGTGTCCCACCTGGTCCCACAGCAGCTCAGACCCAAATAAACACACAGAGGCTTACAGCATTTTCAAACTATACGGCCTAATGGCTCAGGCTTCTGGCTGTCTTACTCTTACATCTTAAATTAACTCATTTCTATGAATCTATACTGTGCCACATGGTTTGTGGCTTACCAGTACTTTTATATCCCACTTCTCCTGGTGGCAGCTCACAGCATCTGTCCCACTCTCCTTTCTTTCCCCGCCCCCTCTCTCTTGGATTTTCCCACCTGGCTCCATCTTGTCCTGACATAGGCCAATGCAGCTTTATTTAATAAACCAATCAGAGCAACACATATGCACAGCATTCAGAAAGACATCCCACAGCACTTCCCCTTTTCTGTCTAATCAGAAAGGAAGGTTTTAACTTTAACCTAGTAAAATTACATATAAAAAAAAGTTATCAAACAAGAATTACAGTTACAATGGTCTATTTGTGTTTGGTAAAAGTAAAGAAAATATTCCATCTATCCTATATTTGTGAGTCTAAAGTTTCATATATAATTTATCTTTTATCATAACCATGGAAAATTATAATTGTAACTATTTAGTCCCTAAGTAAACAGGAAATGAATTGTAATCAGCTTCCAAATTTCTGGAAATGACAGAGACAGCTGCCTGTCTGGACAGTCATTCAAAGTTCCTCTGCAATGTTGGAATATCCATCTTCAGCCTATAGGCCCAGAGTCTCTCACTTACTTCTTCCTGTGTTCAACAGAATGTCTGGCAGTCTTCTCTGTGAAGCAGGAACCTGAAGGACCATCTTGCCTTGTTTTGGCAAAATTTAGTGGTCATTTTTTTGGGGGGGTCCTGCATGTCCAGTGCTGTGGATATCGCTCTATATAAATAAACACTGATTGGCCAGTAGCCAGACAGGAAGTATAGGTGGGACTAACAGGGAGGAGAATTGAGGGAACAGGAAAGCAGAGGAGGAGACTGCCTGGAGCTGCTGCCAGGACAAGCAAGCAAGCAACCAGTAAGCCACGAGCCACGTGGCAAAGTATAGATTAGTAAAAATGGGCTAAATACAAGAGTAAGAGCTAGACAATGATAGGCCTGAGCTAATGGCCAAGCAGTTTAAATATTGTAAGAGTCTGTGTGTTTATTTTATAAGTGGGCTCTGGGACTGGCAGGACTTGGTGGGAGCTGGAGAGAAATTCTCCAGCTACAGTCCAGTTTATATAACATACTGTCAAGCAGTCCAGGCTAGAACAGTTTCTTCCCTAAATGGCTATTTTTGCCAAAAAGAAAATAAACTGCATGTAGAGTGTCTTCGACACCCATCTTTCTCTTTGAAATAAATCGATGCTGGCAGGAGCAGATGTGCTTCATTGTCCAGGAATGTTTAACTTTTTAAAACATTTTAAATGCCATATTCTGTAGGTCTTTGAAGTGTTTGAAGATTACCTACCTAATTGAAATATATCTTGTATACCTAGAAAACTTAACTAACATGTGTATAAGTTTGACTATCATAGATGACTAATTATTAATCTCTATTTCTTAACTATCCATTACAATCTCAAATGAGCTGCACAAACATAATACCTTAAACAAGAGTAGAAATATGCATACAGTATAACAAAATTAACTTTAAATTTCTATCAATAAACTAAAATCCATCGCAACGTAAAATATTTTAAGCAAGTTGTTGCTCTTTATCCTATCACATCTATAATATCCCCCTCTCTTCTTTAGAAAGAGATTGCATTTATAATCAACCCCCTTTAAATAAAAATAAACATTTATAAACAATATTTTGGGAATTGGACATAGCTTCTCATACTACTTCCTGCTGAATTGGGGCACTGGCAATCTAATGGGGATCCTGAAAAAATTAAGAATTATGGTCAAATCCTGACTGGAACAGGAACAATGGTTGCCTTGAAGTCATTCTGGATGTTGGATCATCTGGGCCATGGTGTCATCAGAGACTTTTCAGGGGATCTTGCCTGATGAAACCATTGTCTGGAAGCAATCCACAGGTTCTCATCTTCTGTGGAAGCAAAATCAGAAGCAGAATCTCTTTCCAAAGCAACATAGCCTTAGACACAAATTTTGAAGTCAAGATACCTTTAATATATATAATATATATATATATATATATATATATATATATATATATATATGTTTAACTCAGCAGCCTTTACAATCAAATGTCTTTCTGAAGTCAAAAATCCCAAAGACAATATAATACAGACTTGGTATGTGATTTCCATCTTTATGTGGCTTATTTTTTATATTACTTTTACTGTCTCTTTAAAAGACTTTATTTTTTACAATTATTTCTTTATATAATTGTCTGTCTTCCTTTTCCTTTCTCTTCCATGCCCATGTACATTTTTATGCACACTGTAAACCATTCCATCTGAATCTGCTCTATTGTGAATCTACTATCCTTCTCTGACCAGAAGGGATTTTAAACTGCTAAACTGCATATATAGGACTGAAGCAGCAGCCTTGGCTGCTGACTCCACCTATTTCAGCTTTTCAACATGGCAGATGTAATTCACCGCCAGCTCTGGGAACCATGCTCTCTGCTGACTCTGGGAGTCAGTGGGTCCATGCCTCCATCCACCAGCATGTAGCCCAGAAACGTCTTTTTTTTTCTGTACTAGCAAAAGCTAAATCCACCACATAATGCACTGCATGGATTTGAGCCACCTCTATGTACCGTGGCAGGAATCTGCCATGTAGCAGATCAAGCCCATACACCGCAAATCCACCGTAGTGTAGCTCAAGCCTGCAGGCTGAAGCTGGCCTCAGAGACACACTAGGAAGCTGTTTTTAGCTCCATTTTAGAATTGTTTTTTAAGTTCTCTCAAGTTTTAGGTGGAAACTCTTGCCCCACGTTGGGCACCATTTGTATTCAGAAGTTTTCCTGTGTCCTGCCCAGTTCCACAGTCACTCAGACCCAAATAAACACACAGGCTTATATTATTTTCAAACTATATAGCCTAATGGCTCATGCTTCTCTCTAGCTAGGTCTTATATCTTAAATTAGCCCATTTCTATAAATCTAAACTTTGCCATGTGGCTTGTGACTTACTGGTAATTTTACATCTTGTTTCTCCTGGTGGATAGCAGTGTCTGCCACACTGTCCTTTCTTCTCCCCTTCTCTCTCTCTCTCTCTCTCTCTCTCTCTCTCTCTCTCTCTCTCTCTTGGATTTTCCTGCCTGGCTTCATCCTGCCCTGGCATAAGCCAATGCAGCTTTATTTATCAACCAATCAGAGCAACACATATTCACAGCTTGTAGAAAGATATCCCACAGTACTATGTAGGAGAAGGCAGGAGGCTTCTGGGATATCAGCTGAGTAGAAAGGTCAGCTGTGTACTTTCTCTGACTCTATGAGCTACCAGGATTTGATCCCGGCATCTGGCTTTTGAGTCTTTATTGGAAAAATCAAATGATTGAGATTTTGTTAAAAACAACATCTGTAAGTTGTTATGATAATGGTATTTTACCATAGCAATAGAAAAGTAACTAAGTGACTTTCTTGGATCTTTTAGTCACCCAATCTACACACTAGAGAAAGCTCTACTGAAGTCTCCATTATAGACCCACAAAGGGATTCAAGTATTTTCCCAAGATTTCCCTGCTTATTCACCCAAAGCACCAGTCAGTTCATGGGTCAATGGCAAAACAAAACTTTTCTTGGTAATATCCCAAAACCTGGAGCCAAACACTAAAGAAAAACTGCATAATGCACTCCAATCCACATACCAGCCTTATTTCAAAAAGGCTTAGTAGGGCAAATGAGGGATTCATCTTCTACCAAGCACCCTTGTCCTCCATACCACAATCCTCTCTTTCAGAAGCAGGAATAATGCTCTATTCCTACTTCCAAATACCATAAGTGAAACAGTTTTCTTTTCAACAACTAGAAGGACCAAAGCTTGTATCCAGAACTACAGGGACAGGAGGGCAGTAATATGATCTGCACAGGCATGGCAAGCAATGCTAGTAAGTGATTAAATTCAGAACTCAACTGATCCCTGTCTCAGTGGAAAGCAAACCTCCCCCTCTACCTAAAATCAAATGGATGAAAGGCTGCTATGAGATGCTCTCATAAAATATGGCATGAAGTTTCTCTGTCATGGATCTTCTCTGTACCTTGACTGAGGTGGTAGTAACAAGGAATCTACAAGTGTGATATGCTGTGGAATAATCCTCTTATACACTCCAAAGATTTGTCACTTGAATTGATTTAATAAAACAATGATTGGCCAGTAGCCAGGCAGGATGTATTGGCAGAGTGACCAAACTAAGAATGATGGGAAGGGGAAGGGTGGAGTCAGGAGTCACCAGCCAGACTCAGAGGGGGCAGGAGATGAACATGCCATGCTAATAAAGGTACTGCCATATAGCGAAGCATAAATTGAAATATGGGTTAATTTAAATGTATGAGTTAGCTAGTAATAAGCCTGAGCTATAAGACAAACATTTATAATTCATGTTCAGCCTCTGAGTCAGTTATTTGGGACAGAAAACATCTGTTTACAGTTATACATTTTATGGAACTATGCACAAATATAAATGAGTACTTGGAAAGTAGTTGAAACCTAAATAAAGGAAGTTCAAGATAAGTCCCTTGGTTGTAACTCTATTAGTTATGAAAAATGTTATTGTGGGCAATTTTGAAGGTTTTGAAGATGTTTCTGTTCTACTTCTTATGAATGCCTGTAATACAGGATTATCTCAAATTTTGGAATTTCTGTTTTGAGAATGGATGTCACTCTGTAGCCCTGCCCTAGACCTCACTGTGCAGACCAAGCTGGTCTCAAACTTTCAAAGATCTACTTGCCTTTCCCTCCCAAGTACTGAGACTCAAGTAGTGTACCATGATACTGGGCTCAAAATTTGAAAAAAAAATTAAGCATTAAGTGAATATGGTGAAGCCAAATCCTATTGAAGAATATACAGTTCCTGGAAACTAATTTTGTAAAGTTAATTTATATACCTCTAGAATGTAAAAGATGCTGAAGTTCCAAGTTAAAGAACTGGAAATAAGATAAACTTGTGCTGTGGGTTTACTGGACTCTACATTTCCCTAAATCCATATAATAGAACATATATGCTAGGAACAAAAATAAAAACATTCTGTGTAACTTGCAAACCATTTTGTGTGATTTGGAATAATATAACGTCTGCAAGATAGGAACCAATCATAAGGCAGCTCTCATACGAGCCAATCATAAGACAGCTCTCATATGAGCCAATCAGAAGGCAGCTCTCATATGAGCCAATCATAAGGCTGTCCCTATTATTCTAATGAGCAAACCCTAAGGTGGGACTGATATGCTAATGGACCAAGCCAAATCTGTGAACTCTGACAGCACAAAACTAATGGTTTCTGGAATAACAGAAAAATTGTAACTTTGGAGGTTGCCCCTAGATCAAACTGCTGTGGAGGCATGTTATCTCAAGCCCCTTCAGTGGTACCCATCAGTCATGGGACTTTGAGACTGGCCACTGTGTGACTGGCTCTTGTGACTGTTGATTTTTAGCACCGTTGCCCATCTGTCAGCGCTAGCCACTGGCCAGTGCTTTCAAGGACCTTCTAGGGCTTCCAACCGTGACATCCTTCAGACCTATCCCAGCTGAAGGACCTCACAGTGGATGCAGTTTGAGCTTGCTCCCAAACCATTCTTACCTGAGATGATTTCTAGTGGAAGCCTGTAGGATTTTTTGCAAATCATTTCCACTGATGAAATGTCTGTTTACATGAGATTACTGTAACCTTTATAATAGCATGAAATTGAGGAATATTTTTGTGAATAAACTCAGCATATTCAAAAGTAAATCTCATGTGGACATCCTAATTGTGGAGCACCTCCTGGACCAACTGCTGTTTTCTTCCCAGTATATATCTACTTTTAATTTTGTCCTGGCTGGAGTTCCAAAACTCTTTTGGGCTTCTGAACCCCACTTTGGTTCCTAGATGATTTTAGGATTATTTCAGAGAAAGGAATGATAAGAATGAGTTCAACAGGGAAACAAAGCAACACCTATAAGACTGTATTTATTGAGGCCAAGGATTCTAGAGAGTTCTGTTTTGTGGTTCTTCATCTCTTGTATGAGCATGTCTGCCTATAGGCTATATTTGAGAGTGTGATTAAAATTATAGTCTATACACTAAAGCCTTCTGGTGAATATCTTTAGAATTAGACCTCCATATCTCATGGTGAAAATGGTTTTTATCTATTTCCTAATTTCAGCCATCTCATCAATGATTTTAAGATTATCTCTTTAGATAGGGAAATGGTACAGTAACATTATCCAAGGTGCCAGAGGCCAATTAAGCAAAACATGTTTTTCTTGGACCACTTAGAGTTCCCATTTCTTTTTTGTACCCAGGAGGTTTGTGCCTATTTCATGGGTGAGTTTTTCAAGGTAAGCATATGTGGGATTTACTGGTCTGACCAAGGCACACAGACAGTTCCCTGCATAGGGAAAATACTTCAGTATTCTTGGGTTTGTCAAAGCAAGAACACCTAGCTGCTCACTGTGAGAATATGTGGCATAGATGTATCAGTGAATGAATGGTGACTATGCTCAACACGGACACTCAGCAGATACAAGAAGAGTCAGTCAAAACAGAAATGTATGAGATTGGTTCAACAAGGCACAGTTGAAAAATGCCCCATCTGACTTAGGTGTTCCTCAAACTCTAACAGATGCCTTTAGATAACTGAAGGTTATCTGATGGTTAATTTTGGTTGTCAACTTGACTTCATCTGGAATCAACTAAAATCCAGGATGCTGTTTGTTCCTATGAGGGATTTATTAGTCAGATTATTTGAAGCAGGATAACCCACCTTAAATCTGGGCCACACCCTCTGATGGAAGCCCAGATTAAATAAAGTATACGAAAGAAGAAAATGTTGCTTTCTGCCTGTCTATCCATTTTCACTGTCAAAGTCATATGTCTTGTTGCTTTGGCTTTCCTTAATCAATACTAGAATCAACTTTGTGATTCTAATAAAGACTGAAAACCAGAAACTCTCCAGGAATCCTACATGCCTTCAGTGACAGACTGAGTGGGACTAGTAAAATGTCTAGACTATGGGATTGGAAACTACTACATTCTTTTTTTTTTAATTTATTTTATTTTATTTTACAATATAATTCAACTTTACATATCAGCCATAGATTCCCCCTTTCTCCCTCCTCCCATCCCGCCCCCCTCCCCCCGGCCCGCCCCCCTCCCCCCGGCCCACCCCCCCATTTCCATCTCCTCAAGGGCAAAGACTCCCCTGAGGATTGAGATCGACCTGGTGGACTCAGCCCAGGCAGGTCTAGTCCCCTCTTCCCAGGCTGAGCCTAGGGTCTCTACTAAGCCCCAGGTTTCAAACAGTCAATTCATGTACTGAGCACAGGGCCCGGTCCAAATGCCTGTATGCCTCTTAAGCAGATCAAGCCAATCAACTGTCTCACCCATTCAAAGGGCCTGATCCAGTTGGGGGCCCCTCAGCCATTGGTTCACAGTTCATGTGTTTCTATTCGTTTGGCCATTTGCCCCTGTATTCCATCCATCCCTGGTCCCAACAACTCTTGGTCACATAAACCCTCCTCCTTCTTGCCAATTGGACTCCCGGAGCTCCACCCAGGGCCTGACCGTGGATATCTGCATCTAGTTCCCTCTGTCACTGGATGGGGTTTCTAGCACGACAATTAGGGTGATTGGCCATCTTATCACCAGGGTAGGTCAAATCGGGCTATTTCTC